>CM065598.1:87978928-88153928 GCA_033119425.1 Bufotes viridis | reverse complement strand
ATAGGACGGAGGTGAATGTATATTTCAGTATTCTGATTGACCTGTAAAAAAAAAAATTGGTAAAAGTAAACATTGTTTGAAGTGTTATGCATGCAAAGTCTGGAGGCTTCAGGGACCTCTTACAATTGCCTTGTTCAAGGTCAACTCTCTATCCAATATATAAGCTAGATATAACATAGTTTTTGCTCCATAAGACACACATAAGAATACAAAGGTGGAAAATAAGAAAAGAAAAAAAAATTTCAGCAGACCCCATTGTTCCGCAGACTTCAGATCAGGACCTCAAGCTCCATCAGACCTCAGATCAGGACTCCATTCCACCTCAGATCAGGACCCCAAACTCCATCAGACCCCATTCCACCTAAGATCAGGACCTCAAGCTCCATCAGACCTCAGATCAGACCCCCATTCCTCCTCAAATCAGACCCCCATTCCTCCTCAGATCAGACCCCTATTCCTCCTTAGATCAGACCCCCAAGCTGCTGTATGCAGTCAGGAAATATGTAGTGAGGTGCCTGGAAGAAGACCAAGGAGCCAGGTGAGTACAGCCAGTGCAGCACTACACTTGCACGCCATCTGCATACTGATGACAGCTTCCATAATGGAACCAGTCCCGTCCCACTTTTGGGGGGGAAAAAGTGTGTCTTATGGAGTGAAAAATAGAGTAAACTATATAGGATATTTGCACACGGGTTGCTCCCCAAGCTTTGTGAACACTGGCACCACATCATTGCCATTATGTGTGACTATACTGTAATAACAGATGTTGGGGGAGAGAAGGATTGGGAAGTTGGATTTCAACTTTCCTAGTCCTTTTTTTTTTTTTTTCTTAAGGGTATTTTCACACTTGAGTTTTTCTTTTCCGGCATAGAGTTCCATCCTAGGGGCTCTATACTGGAAAATAACTGATCAGTTTTATTCCCATGCATTCTGAACGGAGAGAAATCCGTTCAGGATGCATCAGGATGTCTTCAGTTCAGTCTCTTTGACATTTCAGGACGGAGATAATACCGCAGCATGCTGCGGTATTATCTCCGTCCAAAATTCCGGAACACATGCCGGATCCGGCATTTTTTTCCCATTGGAATGTATTAGTGCCGGATCCGTCCTTCCGGTCTGCGCATGCGCAGTCTGGTAATAATGTGAAAAAAATATATAACGGATCCGTCTGTCTGCATGACAAGCGGAGAGACGGATCCATTCTTGCAATGCATTTGTAAGACAGATCCTTAGCCGGATCCATCTTCAAATCCTTTCCGTTTGCATGCAGATTGACGGATCCGGCAGGCAGGTCTGGCGACGGAACTGCATGCCGGATCACTCTGCCGCAAGTGTGAAAGTACCCTAAGGAGGGCTTCTATGATTTAAATATTGTTGCCCTATCCTCGAGATAGGTCATCAGTAGTAAAAAGCGGACAGCCCCTTTAAGGCTGACAATACATATTAGACAGCTGTCGGCCACACACTCTTTTGGCCAACAGCCATTCCTCCCGACACTTCTATAGGAAAGGTCATCAATAGTAAAAAGCGGACAACTCCTTTAAGCTGATAGACCGCTATATCTCCCGGACCCCCATACACAGCGTTGTCTGCTCAAAATGTGAATGGAAAAATGGAGAAAGCTGCTGCCAGACTCCTCCGTCAGGTGGCATATCCCCCTGAGAACAGGCTTGTTGAAATCCAAAATGCCTTCTCTCCCTAAACATCTGCTTTGGAGGGGGAGTTACAAGACCCCCACACCCATAAGGTGGTCAGACGATATCCGCAGGTTCGGCTGACTTACATCTAATGTGTATGGCGAGCTTAAGCTTTTAGTCCTCAGTGATAATAAATGTTTTTCACGCTTTTACCGGTAATGAATGTGATTTTATTTATTTTTTTACACTTTTATTATTCTTGTTATCAGGTTATAAAATATACTCTGGACCCGGTGTGGAAACCTTTTACTGTGCCCTTACAGTCTATGTGTAATGGAGACATTGAGAAGCCAATAAAGGTGAATTCTGCCTTGTGTGAATATTATTCTGTTTAGTGGCATGATTATTTTCTATGTATTTTAGCTGATAACGTTGTGTGCTGTCTTTCCCAGGTTATATGCTATGATTATGACAACGATGGAGGACATGACTTTATAGGGGAATTTCAGACTACCGCAATCAAGATGTGCGAGACTCGAGAGGGAATGTCTGTGAGTCTCCGCCAGTCTCGCGATTCATTGTGTAGCCATGACCTGTTCCGTTTTTCTGTAGATGAACTCGCAGTACATACAGAAACGGATGCAAAAATAAGTTCATATCCCCCCTATAGAGATCGGGGCTAATATACAAAGAATGGCGTTACAAACACCGGTCTCAGTATAAAGAGACACAAGCCTCTTAATAAATTGGGCTCATCTCTACACAGTGATTGTGCCAGAAATTTAGTTTCTGTCATAAATGATACACAATATGTCACTGTGGAAGGACACGCCCCCTTTCATTAAGCCACGCCCAGTGGCAAGAGAAATGAGAAGTCACAAATGGCGTGCACCAAAATTTGTGACTTAGTGGAGTAAAACATTTGATATATGTCCCTGGCAGTGTAAAACTGCTAAGACGGCTGACATAGTGACTTGTCCCAATTGAAGGCACAAATTAATGCAAGGACTAAAGAGTGCTTTGCCTCTGGCTGTGATCAGCCCTTTAAGACTCTCTTCCAGGATGCAAGCAGAGCAGTGTAAGGAAAGTATGAGTCTGTACACCCCTCTGAGCGGAGCTGAGGAGAGCCCACCACAGCTAAAAGGGCACAGTGCTCAGCCCAGTCCTTCTGCCTCTTTCTGTTTGCGATCGTTGGGGGTCTCAGCACTCAGGGCACCCACTGATCAAAAGATTTCTGAAGTGACTGATACACGTTAAATACTAACATTTACATTTCAATGAGCTCCCCCTAGTTGTGACTGAAGCCTGACAGAATTTTATCTATTTTGTCTCAAGCTCAAAGGGGTCCTCCCATGACTAATGTAAAAAAATAAAAATCAGACATCATATAGGACATGACAATCTCTTTCTAACAAAGCTAGAACCAGCCCTGTACCTCCCATGGATCCAGAGATCTCTCCATTCATTGCTCTGATAGATTTATATCAAGCTGGCAGCTTAGGGGGGGGGGGTCCATGTGCTCCCTACCACAGCTCAGGAGGCGTGTCCATTCTGCTGCAGCTCAGGGGGCGTGTCCATACTTTCACAACTCAGGAGGCAGTTAAAGGATGAAACTGAGCATGTGCGGCCATCTCAGTGATCCGGACACAGAAAGAAAGAAAAAACAAACAGCAGGTGGCGCTATACCGATACATTTTATTGTATAGCTCAGTGGCTAGACTAAATTTTTAATCACTTGCAATTACAAAAGAATTCAGATCCAGGTGCTGGTTTGAAAACTGTGGAATATTTTTTGTGAGACAACTCCTTTAAGTCCTTATTCAGAGGGGTGTGCTGCACCCTAAAGTCTAAACCAAACCATGTTATAAGGTGATACAATAAAATAACGTTTTTACTGAATTATGCCATTGTTTTCAAAACTGCTCTAGTAATTAAAGGGGTTGTCCGGCTTCAGAGCGGAACCCGGACATACCCATATTTTCACCCAGGCAGCCCCACTAAGATGAGAATCGGAGCATCTCATGCTCTGATGCTCTCCTTTGCCCTGCACTGAATTGCTTCCGCCCAGCAGTGAGCCCAGTGACCTCTTCAGGACTGATGGGCGGGCTTTAGCGCTGCCCTAGCCTATAAAACGGCTAGGACAGTGCTAATGCCGGCCCATCAGAGCCGGTGACGTCACCGAACACACTGCTAGGTGGAAGCGTCCGCCCGGCAGTGTGTTATTGTAAACAAAAGAGCCCTAGCCCTGCGCGATCCTGCGCAGTGAAAAGGAGAGCATCGGAGCATGAAATGCTAACATCAGAGGGGGCTGCCTGGGTGAAACTCTGGGTATGTCCGGGAATTTTTACTATAAATTTAATTTCATGCATTACACACCCATCCTTGTCCTTAGAGTGTGAGGAGCATGCCTAGACAGAGGAAAGGGAAACATTTGTGGAGTTTTGATCTCAATAATGTTGCGGTGATTTTGGCAGATATTTTATATCCTCTGCCAAAAAAAAGAAAAAAATTTATATTTTATAGTAACAAAATTCTAACAGTATAATTAGCTTCAGTTCAACCATCTATTGGTGATGGCAGGATTCCAAGTGCCCCCCTTCCCCCACCAAAATGCTAATTACTATGTAAATTAATTTATTATTTTACATTGTGAGCAGCGTCCTGAAGCGCACAGGAGAGGCTGCAGACTGTGCTCCCTGCAGCAGCATTCATGTCACAGGCAGTGGGCAAACCCCAGGCCAAAGTAAGGGGCAGAAATAATTGTCTGGCGTCTGCTGGCAGCAGGCTGGAGGGGATTCAGTGACAACAGCAGAATACATAAAGCTATGAGTATCTGCAGTTGTCAGCTAGTGCATTCATGAATTGCCTTAGCAATGGCCCGGGCTTGTTCTACCTCATATTTTAGTATCAACTCATTATCTTCCACCCACTTGCCTGCCCTGTTCCCTAGTTCCTTTTTATTTTGTATTTTGCTCCCTTATATATCGCCGACATATTCCACTTTACAGACATTATCGTTACTCGCTGTCGCCAGAGGAGCTCACAATCTCTTTAAGGCGATTTTATTGAAACGAGCCAATCAGTAGAAGTAGTAAAACCGCCCCTATCACGTGTTAAGCTGCCCGCTATCAGCCATGTTGGACAGTATTTTGCAGTTGTTGGATTTCCCCTGCAGGGCGCAGTTTTAGAAGTTGTCTGTTTTCTTAGGTGAGGCGTTACCACTAATTAAAAGATCATCCAAGAGTTTCCTGTATAAAGTCATTTCTGATGCATGAATCATTTTTTTTCCAGGTGGAATTCGACTGCATTAACCCAAAGAAACAAAAGAAGAAGAGAAGCTACAAAAACTCTGGAGTAATCATCATTAAATCTTGTAAAGTGAGGCACATCTCCTAAATATTAGCATGCTTGGTTTAAAGGGAATCTGTAGGCAGATTTGACCATGCTAAACTGCTGACAGCACTAGGTAGGGGCTGGGGAGACCAGCAGAGCTTTATTCATGAGTAGTAGTGTGAATATGAAGTTTTATTCTGCCAGATTCTGCTTTTAAGTGCCCATCACCCCTCCTATCTGAGTGACATCTGTAATGGTCTCCTGGTTGAAAGTGACATCTGTCACACAAAGCAGGAGGGTCTATGAAGCAGCCCAAATGCCGAAATTCAGAGAGCACTTCATGTTGAAGCTCCACCTCCAGTGCACTTAAATTAGTTGTCCATTTTTATATATATATATATTTTTTTTTTATATACCAGCAGGGCCGGTGCAAGGATTTTTGCCGCCCTAGGCAAAAGAAAAGTTTGCCGGGCCCCCCCCCCCCATGTGACATCACAATGCCCCACCCATATGATCTGCCATATTAAAGGGGTTCTGCAGTTTATTTAAACTGATGATCTATCCGCCGATCAGCTGTATTAGAAGGTAGTGGCGCTGGCACTAGCGCCTCGGCCTTCTCGCTGTTTACCGCAGGCGCAGTGAAGACACGACTAAGATCACTGGCCTGGGCGGGGCTAAGCTTCATTTAAGTGAACAGAGCTTAACCCCGCCCAGGCCAGTAATACTAGTCGTGAAGTCACTGCGCCTGCAGAGGATAGATCATCAGTTTAAATAAACTGCAGAAACCCTTTAACTAACACCAGTTCTCTCTTTCCCCCCTTGTCATTCTCTTCCCCCCATGTCATTCTCTCCCCCCCCCCCCTCTTGTCATTCTCACCCCCTCTTGTCACTCTCTTTCTCTCCCCTCCCCCTCCTACCTCTAGTGTAGCGCGGCCGAGCTCTGTATGGTCCGCGGGTACAGGCGCTTTTGTTTCCCGTACTCAAGCGGACTCACAGGAAGTGCAAACTGTGTGCGCACTTCCTGTCAGTCCGGCCGGGTACAGGAGACAGATGCTCCTGTACCCGCGGACCTTAAACAGCTCGGCCACGCTACAATGAGGAACTGACAGGAGGGAGCGCTGAGCGCTTCCCTCCTGTCAGCTCCTCTCTTCATGCTGCGCCCGGGCGGTGCGCCCTCATGGACGCACCAGCCCGGGCAGTGCTGCAGCCGCCTGAGGCTCAATTCAGAGCGCTCGGGCGGCTGCAGCATGAGGCAGGGCCGGCGCTCCTAGCAGCGCCCCTTCCCAAGGGGCGCTCTACGCGGCGGCCTATTCCGCGTATAGGACGCGCCGGCCCTGTATACCAGTCAGTGGAACCTTTAAAGAAATCCATACTCTTGCTATCCACCTCTCCGTTCTGGCTCTGTGGATTCCAGCTTTCTTCACTATTCATGTGCACTACTGCAGCCAATGGCTGGCCTCAGTGGTGATGTGTCCCAAAGAACACATCACAGTCATGCGCGTGGCATTGGGGACATGTCTCCATGGAGGCCAGTCATTGGCTGCAGCTTTGCATGTGACCCATCCATGCAGAAGTTCACAAACGAGGACCAGAAGTCCAGTGTAAAAACCCCTATAGAGCTGGAACTGAGTGTTAGCGGGTGAGTAAGGATTTCTCCACAGGTACTGATGGCTGCGGGAAAATTAATAAACAAACAAAAAAAATCCTGATCTACCCTATTAAAGTGCCATGTAGGTGGGGCTACACTGAAGCGCATCCACGAGGCATGGCATTCTCCTAGAAGCAGTGATTTTTGACGAGAATACCTGCGTTATACGGCACGTATGGTATTGTATGTATATATGCATATATATCTATATATCTTTGCACTGCGTCGTGCCCCATGTGTATTCATTCTTATTTGTGTCTTTCAGATTACAAGAGACTATTCCTTCCTTGATTACATACTGGGAGGATGCCAGCTGATGTTTACAGTAAGTGCCCATATGAGGAACACACTGTACTTGGTACACAGTATTTAGACAGGAAGAGAACTGGGCATTACAGGACGGAAGCGTTCATACAAATGAGTGATCGAGTATTTACTGTAAACAGTTTACCCTCAAGTAATTCTAGACTGGCCAATCTGATTTATTAATAATGAAAAAAATGACCTTGAATTAAAAAAAAAAAAAAAAAAGTGCTGAGACCTCCACGACCTTTAAAACAGGGAGAAAGAAGCTCTCAAACAGAGCGCTCTCGCTCTCTCTCTCCTCGCAGCTGAAGACCGGCTCAGTAGAAAGTCTATGGGTCTGTCTCCAGTCCATCTTCTGCAGTGAGGAGAGACCGCGCTCTGTGTAATAACTTCATTTTCCTCGTTCTTGCGATCGGTGGGGGTCTTGGCACTCAGACTCCATTAATCAAAACCTAGCGTTTAGCGTTGATAAAGTACAGGTACATTTTAAGTAAAAAAGCACTCCAGCAAATTTTAGTTTTTACATATGTAGTGCAGCATGGGCTATTATTAAAGGGGTTGGCCCATCTCAGACATTGATGGCAAATCGTTAGGATATGCTATCAGTGTTAAATAGGTGTGGGTCCCAGAACAAGGTTCCCCCTGAAGTGAAGGAAAGCACACCGTACATACACAGCGTGCTTTCCATTCACCTCCATGGGAGTTCAGAAAATAGACAAGCGAGCACGCTCTTTGGGACTGACAGAACTAACCGAGGCAGCCTTTGGCTATTTTAAGAACTCCCATTGCGGTGAATAGAGGGTGGCCGTGATTGCGCAGTGTGCTTTCCTTCCCTTCAGTGAACACCTTCTGGAGACAGGAGGTGGGACCCGCACCTTTCTGACATTGATGGCATATGTTAGCAATTACGTATGAGCGAATCGACTTCGGATGAAACATATGTTAGCAATTAGGGATGAGCGAATCGACTTCGGATGAAAAATCTGAAGTTGATTCGCATAAAACTTAATTTTAGTATTGTACGGAGCGAGCGCTCCGTACAGTATTAGAATGTATTGGCTCCGATGAGCCGAAGTTATTACTTCGCGAAGTCTCGTGAGACTAAGCATAATAACTTTTAGAAATTGATTTATACTGTAAAAAAACATTTCTTGAACTAGAGTTCGGTTCCAATGTACCACTTGGAACCAAACCCGAGTTCGGGAAACGTTTTTTTAAAGTATAAATCAATTTCTGAAGTCATTATGCGAAGCCTCGCTTGACTTTGCGAAGTAATAACTTCGGCTCATTGGAGCCAATACATTCCAATACTGTGCAGCGCGCTTGCTCAGTATTGAAACAAAGTTTTATGCGAATCTGCTTCAGATGTTTCATCCGAAGTCGATTCGCTCATCCCTAATTGCTAACAGATGTTTCATCCGAAGTTGATTCGCTCATCCCTACTAGCAATGTTTGGGATGGAATACCCATGTATTATAGAGTATTCTTTGTGTATACCTAATTTAGTTGATGTGGGTTGTCCTCGATTCCTTCTTCCCGTCAGACAATGGTTCTCCTAATGTCTCTGGATTTGCACAGACAGAGGTGGCAGTCTCACTAGATTGTATTTCCTCTGCTCTGAACCCCATAACCCGCACTGCCGGGTATTCTATGTGATGAAGCTTCAGCCTGTAAACTAGAGGAAATGATGAACACACGATGGCAGGATCAGACTACACAGAGCTTGTTTGTAGTCTGTAGCCGTGGAGACATACATTAGCGCTGCATACACTAATATATGTGCAATTTTTCTTCGTTTCTTACATAATATAAAAAATACCACTATTAATAGGCATTTTCTCCTGCCAGTTTAATTGTAGCTTCGCTTGTACAGTTAGAGCTGTCAGCAGAATACAGACACAATTTACAGCGGTCTTTATCCTCTGAAATGAGGTAGCTGAGAAGCTTTTTCTATGTTCTAATAACTGCAATATACGCTGGCCCAATAGAGCAGTTATATATTATAGGTATACGAAGGTTCTTACCCTGAAGCATTGTGCAAAATGCAGGCACAACTCTGGCTGTGGGACTATGCACACGTTCTGCAGTTTCATCCTGCTCTGTGAATATTGTCTTCTTCCTTCGGGAGAAGAACTAACTTGCAATCCTTTTCTCAGGGCATAGATTGTAAAGTTCCCTATGCCTACTCCACAAAGAGAAATGGTACCCCCTGACTAAACTCTAAGGAGTACATCAGTATAAGATCCGTGAGGACAGTTGGGCCCTGTATGTACAGTATCTGTACCACGACATCTACCATATCACTAGTCTTGGAATAGTAGGGCAGACTTGATTAGGCCCTAGTTGTATTCAATGTCTACTTGATCGATTGGTCTGTATTTGTATTATGGTGCCCTTTAACACCGGGATATTATGTGTTCTTTCCCCAGTCCATTTGTAATGTCCCCCCCTCCCTGCAAGTGATATGGGATCTCTCAGCGGAGTCACTTTATAACCACTAATGCAGTTCACCTATAAATAGTGCACCATCTTCTTTTAATAGTAAAACGGTGATGACCACGGAAAGTATCCTCAGAAGTCACCTATTGTTTAATTTATGTAAAACGTTTTGTACCGTGCATTCTGAAAGTCTTCAGACCCTTTCACATTTTGTTATGCTGCAGCCTTGTGCTAAAATAAAGACAAATCCAAGTTTCCCCCATCATTCAGCCTCAGTACCCAATAAGGACAAAGTGAAAACAGAGTCTTGGACATTTTTTCAAATTTATCAAAAAGTAAAAACTAAAGTTTCACATGGCCCCCCATTTTTCTTGATTGGGGTCACCTGTGGTAAATTCAGGTGATTGGACGTGATTAGGAAAGACTCAGCCCTGTCTATATAAGATCTCACAGCTGACAAAGCAGATCAGAGTAAAAGCCAAGCCTTGAGGAGGAGAGAACTGCCTGTAGAGCTCAGAGACAGGATTGTGTTGAGGCACAGATCTGGAGAAGGGGACAAAAAATTTCTGCTGCACTGAAAGCTCCTAAGAGCACAGTGGCCTCCAAAATTCTTAAATGGAAGAATGGAAGTAATAGGGTGACTCTGGCTGAGCTCCAAAGAACCTTTATGTAGATGGGAGAAAAATCCAGAAGGTCAACCAGTACTGCAGCACTGCCGCTATGGACTTTATGGCACACTAGCCAGAAAGAAGCCTCTCCTCAGTCAAAGACAAATGAAAGCCAACCTAGAGTTTGAAAAAAAACAAAGGTGTTTCTGGTCTGATGGAAACAAGATTGAACTTTTTGGCCTTGATTCTAAGTAGAGATGAGTGAATTTCCGCTTATGAAATTCGTTCACACTTCGTTTGGTGGTAAAAAGTGAATTGCGTTATGGATTCCGTTACCACGAACCATAGTGCAATTCGATGACGGAATGCATAACGGATCTCCTTTAGAAGCATTTCATTATTCACTTCGTCATAATAGAAGTCTATGGCCTGCATAATGGATCCGTCCCTTTTCCGTTATGCAGGGGAGTCCAAGAAGACTGGTCTGAGGACTTTCCGAAAACATTACATATTTTTAGCATTATAAATGTCACTAACTATATTTTTTCAAAAATCCCCAAATATTGCAGTTTTCACACCGTCCAATAAATCCTAACAGTCGACTTACAGTCTTCACTTTTGAGCTAGGACTGTACAGTAGGGACATGGTCAGAAGTCATTTCATTATTATCAGAACGTAGGATAACAATGATGCCTAACATCTCTATTATAAAAAGGATCGTACACATGGTGATGGCCACAGCTCACCTCCTCCCCCTCCCTGCATAGGGATCCCTACGTAAGTCACAGAGCATGCCCACAACACTCTACTGCAGAAGTCAGTGAGTCACTTTCTGTAAAGCAGATCAGCCCAGGCTGGATCGCTGCTTCCATAGAATGTAAAGAAAACCAAAAGATGTAATTAGATGCTAAAAACACGTTAGAAAAAAATGAGTAAATGAAGTACATCTCCTTCTACAGGTGTCTGGTAGACATACGGTGTGTCTCTTTTTAGGGATATTCTTGTCTCATTTCTAGGGTAAAGTTCACTGCTGCCCTCATTTCTCCTATTTCCCCGGATAGTTATTTGTCAGCCTGTCCTTTGGGTTAGAATAGTAAAAGACTTTATCAAAACAGAACATACCGGCCCCCTAGGTAGCATTAGCTGGTGCACCATGCTAGTAGCCTTCAAGAGTCCACTCGACCATCATTGACTGAAGCCTGCAGGAAATGGAAAGATACAGCATGTGCCGAAAAGTGCCCCATGTCCTGTTACTTATGAAAAGGATTTGCTTTATCTTTAGGTTGGAATTGACTTTACAGCATCGAATGGAAATCCCAGGGAGGCCTCCTCTCTGCATTATATCAACCCTATGGGCACAAACGAATACCTTTCTGCATTATGGTCTGTCGGACAAATCATTCAAGATTATGATTCGTAAGTGACGATATCTACAGGAAGTAAAGAGACCACAAATGCTCTTTTCAGGGCTTTATTTATTGCTCAGAATTGGCTACTTGAGAAAGGATGCTGCCCATACATTCAGATTTTGTTTATGGAGTTTTTGAAGCCCAAATCAGGAGTGGATTGAGAGACATGGAGACGTAAGATCTGCCCTTAATACTCTGTTTTTGATCCACAGCTGATTTTGGCTTAAAAAACTGCATTGAAAAACCCAAATGTGTGGCACCCAAACCCCTTCTCTTCTTGATTAGAAAAGTGCTATAAATATAATATAGAAAAACATTATATTAAGAAAAGAATGCGTTGAAACAATTCTTCAGCATTCAGTAAATATGGCGATGACCATGTCTGATACGGAAAAACGTATCATTCCATAGAGAGAGGTCTTGATTTTATGATGAGATTTCCTGGCCCAGACGAAGTTAGGAAAGAAAATGGTTTTATATGTTTGTATGTGATTTGTTAACATAAAGGATTTTATATATATATTTATTTTATTTTTACTAATAATGATGTCATGTTACTAGACTTAAAACAAACCTGACAGCAGGATATGAGAGAGGGAGAGCAGCGGAGCCCTGTAATGTATAGGTTTCTGTGATTTGAATGATTTTTGCGTAAAAACTGACAGGACTCCAAGAACCACCACCACATAAAACATAACCTTTATTTTTTATTTAGTAAGATAACCCCCCAAAAATATAATATTGGGCTACAGGGATAGATCAGTCATGAAAGGGACTCTCGCCCTATACACTCTGTCCTGTAAAGTCCTACTGAAACACAGAATAGCCGCCCCGATAAGGGTGATCCCCTGTCAGGAACCTCCTAAATGGCACTGACCAGGAATAGAACCATCACCAAGTCAACATCGGGTGTCAAAAAAAGTACAAAAGCACTAAAAAATTATATAATGCTCAGGTATGATAGTATAAATCACAGTATTACAGGCATTTAGTCTTCATCTGTAAGTAAGCTAGTGAGATCCACAAGACGTGTGTTTGTGTATGTGTGTGGATGGATAGATAGATAGATATAGAGTAAAATAATGGGGGAGACTGAAGTGGTTTGCAGCTCATGCTGTCTTCGCTCGCCGCCATCATCCTCCAGTCTTCGGAGCGCAGCGATACACCTGTAAAATGATCACTTCTCCCTCAATAAACACAATTTAACATCACAGTATTCTATATAACGTTACAGGTACATCGTCATCCGAAATCTCTCCATAAGTACATGGGTTAATGTTTCTTGCTTTGCTCGGTACTTATTGATCTTTGCTACTTGACTGTCCATCATAGATTGGCTTGCGGTTCTGGATTAAGGGTCAGCTTACCATTAATAGGTAATATTTTGCTGACTGGCATTATTTGAGCATAACTCAGATCTTCCTTCATTCTCACATAGATATCTTATACATTGTACTTTTGGCCACATTTAGGTTATGCCTATATCTAATGTAGAAAACTGACAAACCAAAGCTTCTGTGACATTAAAGTCGATGGAAGAATGTTTGTGGGAAGGAACCTTCTATAGTAAATCAGAAACACAACCGTTTCAAACAATGGGGGTCATTTATAATCGGTTTTACTTTTTAAACTTCCCTGTGACCATATTTGCTGGCCTAGCCAAATTTCGTAATTTGACGCCAGGGAAAAGGCGGAACAGTTGCGGAATAACTGTCATTGCCTCAGACTTTCTTGGATTTTCCGGCAGCTGCAGGGACTACCAAAGATGCGCCTAATTTATAACGAGGTGCAAGCCTGTCATAAATTACTCACATCTTCTGTACAAAAATGAACCCCAATGGTGTGGAAGGTTGTGTTCTGCAATCAGATGATTGAAGCGATTGCAGCAGCAGCAAGAGATGAGTTTGTTGATTGTGTGAGACTCAGTGACCTTTCAGCTTGCAGGATAATGTGAGGGCATGGCTGCATGATAATGCAGGTAGGAACAGAATATATTCTGCCCAATCGTCAGATGATGGGGGTGATTGGCAGCGGAAGGGAAGAGTGCTGCCACTGCGGGAAGCAGCGACCTGTGTGATTACGTTAGATAGGGCTGCATCTGACAAGGACAGTGTCAGGAAAGGAAGGGTGAAGACGTCACAGATGGCCGGAAGGAGCAGGCAACCCTAGATATACAGCGATACAGGTGAAGGCAAAATGTCAGCGTCTTGACATAAGATAAAACTTTTTGTCTCCCACTTGTTGAAACTTTAGTTGATAATAGGATTGTCACTAATTGTCAGTTGTAGCAATTCACATCTAAAAGACAAGAACCCCCCCCCCCCCCTTCCCATAAAGCCCCCTGTGCATGGGGAATGTTAAGTGGTTATTCCGATATCTGCACAACAGTTGCCACGGAAACGCACTCATTTGTCTTCTGTAGCTTGCCGGGATAGAAAAAATGGATTCCTGTCAAGTGACAAAAAAATTCAGCTCTTGTAAAAGCTTTCGATATGTATGTGAATCAGGAGTTATTGTCTTGTCAAGGAAAATTGTGATTAAGATGGGAAAAAAAAAATGAAATATCAGAGATGTAATTCCAATAAAATTCTATCGGCTACAGACCGTATAGATATCCAGCGCGTGTACGATTGTATCTGGGTGCGGGCATGCTTATTGTTCTCATCTTTCTTTACTTGCAGTGATAAGCTGTTTCCTGCCCTGGGGTTTGGTGCCCAGCTGCCTCCAGACTGGAAGGTACTGTGCCATGTCAGAGATGTGTTCTTTAGGGTCTTGTTCCCGTAGTGCAGTTTTGATGCAATTTTTGGGGGCGGTGAGGGCCTGACCTATAGGACCCCCAGCAAAGAAAGGGGGTGCATGGCAGATTTCGAGCTGCTTCCCTTGTTACATACTCCCTGCACGGTGATAGTGCTTCTGGCTACTTGGCTGTGCAAGGAACTGCAGCAGTTCCCAATGAGTACGGCCACGGCGCACTTTCCTGCCCGGTGGGGGTTGCATTTCCCAGCACAGCAGTACCCCCGTCACCCACTGTGCATTGACCTACAGCATGGCCCTATTCAATATGCCTGGCTGCAGTTCTCTACACAGCAGGTAGCCACTGTGTCCTCTCCATTCTGAATGCTGCATCACCGAGTGATCTAATCGTCCATATGGCACATAAAATAATTGTTTGCTGGCAGCACATATTACAAGGATCTGCTGCCGGGACAAATGACTGCAGTAGTGTGCGTTTGTGCATTTACATGCAGCAGTTACCAATGATTGCCAACGCACAGTCCTTTTCTAGTGTCGAGCGAATCGAGCTTTGGAGCATAGATCCGAATTCGATTCGCTCAAAACATTTAAATGTATGGGCTCCAGAGAGGGAAATTCGTTATCATAATAATAACTTTGGGATTTGATTTTTGAACTTGAAAACCATTTTAAAACTTGGATCTGAAGCCGGCTTCAGTACCGAGTCAGTACCCAAACCAACTCCGGATTCCTGTTTTAAAATGGTTTTCAAGTTTAAAAATCGAATGCCTATAACTAATTTCAACTCGCCGGAGCCCATACGTTTTAATGCTGAGAGACTGATCTCCCTACAGCATTAAAATGAAGTTTTGAGCGATTCGACTTCAGGTCTATGAGCCGAAACTTGATTCGCTCAACGCTAGTCTTTTCCTTTCTTCTTATTCATTGTGGTTTTTTTTTGTTACATATATTATTTTTTTTTGAAGAAAAAAAAAAAAGCTATATTTATGAAAAGACACCTGGGGGAATTTCTCATGAGGGCAATATTTTAATTCAGTTTTGTATGAGTCTGTATTGGCGTACTTTGTCATGTTTATTAAATGTCACAGGTTGTTCGATAAATTTGTCTTAGCCTTAAACCTAACACGCGTGTCTAGAAAAGCTCCTCCAGTTTTCCTACTCCCCCCGCTGCTGGAGTGAGATTGCAGCTTTGTTTGCGAGTTTTTAAATAAGTCTCAATGATAAATCTGGAGTGAAACTCATCATCATATATAACCACACTCATATGTCAAAACCCGAGTGAGTGATGTAAAAACGCAAAAAGTGAGTTAGTGAGTTAGTCGCAAAAGCCCCATGGAGTGAAGGCATGAGAAATGAGGGCACAATGTTTTTCTAGCCTTATTCTGATATGACAGACTAACGCATAAAGTATTACTGGAATTGGTAAGACGTCTGCCACCATCTCGTGACTATCTGTGTAGACTGACAGTAAGGCAGCACGGAGCGACCGTTTGGCTATGGTACAGCCGTCCATTTATCGCTACAAGAGTTCTGGAAATAGTCGAGTGCCATACTCTGTATCTCCAGAACTCCCATGGAAATGGATTGGCTGCATGCATATCTGACCGGCCTCTCTATTCATTTTGCAGGGCTCCACGGGGTATGGGGCCCTCATTCTCATGATTAGTAGGAGTCCCAGTGATAGGACCCTCACCAATCTAATAGTTATTCCCTGTCACGTGGATAGGGGATAACTTTATATAACCAGAATATCCCTTTAAGTAATGATTTAAACTAAATTGTGACTTTGATTTTGTTCTTTTTTTTTTTTAGGTGTCGCACGAATTTGCTATCAATTTCAATCCTACCAGCCCGTTCTGCTCTGGTTAGTCTTTTATTTGTCTTATAACCTAAGCACTGGGAGTATGAGCTAAGTTTGGTCCTTATGTTTCTTGATCAATCGTCTGTGCCTTATTGTCAACGTATCTGTGTGATTTCTCCCTCCTTATCTGTTCTGTGAGCATCGGAGGTGAAACAAACATAGCAGGAAGTAAGAAAAAGGAAGTAACAGCAGAACCGTGCTGGCAGATTCCATAGAATGGATATGCCCACTGCTTCTGAACAAAATGCATCTAGCTGTGCAGGGAATAATATGTCTTAAAAATACTTTAGGGAAGCCCCAAAACACCTGTGCCTTCACAGTTATGATTGTAGAAAGAAGCACAGCCATTCTGGGGAAAAAATGTTTAAACTCTGGTATGCTTAAGTAGAGTGATGTGGCTCAGTTTAATGGATTAGATCTCATCTAATCTATGGAATACAAAATGGATGTTTATCATGTGTTAAAGGGGTGTCCCTAGAATAAATGAAACCCTCCTGAAGCTTACCTATACTTAAAGGGGTTCTGCCGTAATTTTAAACCGATAATCTATCCTCTGGATAGATCATCGGCATCTGATCGGCATGGGTCCGACACCCGGGACCCCCGCCGATCAGCTGTTTGAGAAGGCACTGGCAGTAGCGCTGCGGCCTTCTCGCTGTTTACCTCAGGCCCAGTGATGTCATGACTAGTATCACTGGCCAGGGCGGGGCTAAGCTCTGTTCACTTGAATGAAGCTTAGCCCCGCACAGGCCAGTGATACGAGTCGTGACGTCACTGGGCCTGAGGTAAACAGCGAGAAGGCCGCAGCGCTACTGCCAGTGCTGCTGCTTCTCAAACAGCTGATCGGCGGGGGTCCCGGGTGTCGGACCCCTGCCGATCATCAGTTTAAAATTACTGCAGAACCCCTTTAATAGTAATACATTTTGTAATATAGTTCTGATCTGGTCCCCTGTATGACCACCATTGTTGGTTCTCATGGAATTGTGGCACAATGACGCGCCAGTCAAAATTAAGTGATGTGACTGCAGTGATCAACCACTGCCACAGCAGGTTATGTCACCATGGATGAACCACATTAGAAGTACTGTCGTCGCAATATAAAATATACAGTATATTATAGCTTTCTCCCACTCCATTGATATAAGTGAAAAACCTAAGATCAAAAGTTTGTGTTGGTGTCTCCTGGGTTGCATGTGGACTGTTACGTGGGTCTTTCTACCTCATGGTAGCCACACTTAACTCTGCTCTACTAATTCAGCGTTTCTGTCTTTCCTTAGGAGTGGAAGGCATTATCGAGGCCTACTCTGCCTGTCTCCCTCACATACGCTTCTATGGACCCACCAATTTTTCTCCGATCATTAATCATGTTGCACGATTTGCAGCTCAAGCAACTCAGCAGCAGTCAGCAGGGGTGAGTAACTGAACCAAAGAGCTAGCAGTTATTATCCCTAACAAGTCATCATACTGTGATATTATCACACAGATTGCAGTACCGTAGTTTGCATCATCTACAGCAGTGGTCCCCTACGACCGGGCTGCGGCCCACAGAGAAGGTGAGATGGCACGGGACACACTATGCTCTCATCTGCAGCAGCACAGCAGAAAGGAGGTAGAGCGTCCCTTCCTTCCCACCGTGATGCCAGCCACTGCCACCAATGAAAAGGATGAGGTCAGGGAGGGACTGTAAGGATTCCAGCCACTGCCCCACCAATTAAAATAGTAATATGCAAAATAAATGTGGAGCCCCAGTATTGGGTCTACAACACAATGAAAGACAGATATCCCTCAAAGAAAGGAAAACCGAGCAAAGGGGTGTCTCCATTGCAGAGATCACCAAATCCACCATATTAAGTGGCCCCAATGTCAAGATCCCGCTTTTTTACAAGCTTTAAGGATGTGACGGGGAAGACCTAAGCGAGTTATCCATCCACAGACAGCTAGCTGATCCACAACAATAGCTGATCTCAGGGAGACCAGCTACAAAAACACAGCGGAGCCTCAGTTAAGAGTCTCAACACAGCAATCCGAAGTGCAAAGATCCCTGGGAAACAGGAATATGCAAAATAAATGTGGAGCCCCAGTATTGGGTCTACAACACAATGAAAGTACAAACACCAATGAAAATAAAGATGAGGGCAAGGGGGGTTGTCATGGAAGGAGGAGAAGAACCTGGGCGCTCAGTTTCTCTTCCTTCCATGTGCGCAGCCTTGAGAGTGTCACAGAGAGTAGTCAAACATCCAGTTCAGCAGAGTCCAGTGACCACCAGTCTCTTCCCTGAATTACATGCTGCCCTTAGTCAGTTTTCTGCACCCAACTCGGGTACAGTTACTATGCAGAGAGGGTGACTAGATGGGTCTGTGCTCATTTTCTCACTGCTTTTTGTAGAAAAAAAAAAACATGTGGCAGAGAGCAAGTGTCTGATTAACGGGAAGGGGGATTGATAACATGCACAGAAATGCAGTAGAGGAGGATCTGTGTCTCTCCCCCTTTCCCTGCAGCCTGTCAGCAGGTCCTCCTGCTCCACGCTGGCTGAGATCATAGCGGGGTAGTTCCACTTGGTCTATCTCAGGCTGTATAGAAGCTAGAGATGTCACAATTTAAACTTTAAACCAAGCAGTGCTAGCCATGATACAACTGGAGATTCAGTTTTTAGGCCCCTTGCAGATAAGCGTGTGTCATTCTGCGAGTCCGCAGCCCCCTGCCTGACCTCCAAGCACTGCCGGGGTCACATAACATTATATGGATTTATGATGCTATGTAACCTTTAGAGTTCTGGAATGTATTAGATGACATTGACATAATACTGTCAGTATTATTCAATACATTCCAGAACTGTAAGGGTTACATAACATCATAAATCACTATAATGCTATGTGACCCCGGCAGTGCTGGGAGTGCAGGCCAGGAGCTGCGCTGCGGACTCGCAGCGCGACACGCGCTCATCTGAAAGGGGCCTTAGAGTTCGGGTCAGGGTTGTAAGCTACAGGTACCTGTTTCTAAAGGACATATGTCCTTGGCTACTGAAGCGCCACCCATGGAGGGCATATGAGATCTGTCCTTAGCAGGGTAAGGATTAAAGGGACAGTAACCCTAGCTTAACCTAAGATATATACGGTAAGAGAATTCACCTCTTATGATATTCTCCCCATATATTCAGACAATGCATATTGCTTGTAAACACTACTGTGTATCCACGTCCGTGTGGAGCTGACAGTTGCACAGCTGTTACAGTGTGTCAGCGCTCTCACTTGTAACAAACCCTGCAGCTGTGTCACTTGGACATGATCCAAACAGGGTTTCATTCTCTGGATGTAAACAATAATGTTTCCATTTACTGACAGGTAATTAGTCATCAAACACACAAATATATTCGAACACTGCATAAGACTACTTTTACACTAGCGTTTTTTGGGGATCCGTCACGGATCTGCAAGAACGCTTCCCTCACTATAATACAACCGCACGCATCCGTCATGAACGGATCCGGTTGTATTATGTCTCCTATAGCCAAGACGGATCCATCTTGAACTCCATTGAAAGTCAATGGGGAACGGATCCGTTTTCTATTGTGTCAGAGAAAACGGATCCGTCCCCATTGACTTACATTGTGTGCCAGGATGAATCTGTTTGGCTCCGCTTCTTCAGGCGGACAGCAAAACGCTGCAGGCAGCCTCCAGAGCGGAATGGTGACTGATCGGAGCCAAACTGATGAATTCTGAGCGGATCCTTTTCCATTCAGAATGTATTAGGGCAAAACAGCCCTGAACGGAGCTCACAAATGGAAAGTACAAAACGCTAGTGTGAAAGTAGCCTAACTAATTTTACTTACCTGGTAAAGCCCCTGCGGTTTTTGGTGCATTTTTTGCCTTTAAAACTCCAGCTGTTAGCTGAAGGTCTATGGCAAATATGAAATGCAAGACACACAAGTGTTTTGTTTTTTGCTATTGTCGCTTTTGTTTATTAGGTGGCTTTTTTGTCTTTCTTGTCAAAAAATAAATAAAAAAAAGCAGCATGCGGAGCTCTAGGCATTTTTTAGGTGTTGGCAGTCTAGTGGTCAAACTCGGTGAACATAGCCTTAAAATAAATTAGAATAGCGGCTCACCCTCTGGTTGTATCGGACTAGGTGCTCTATATGACTTTACCCTGTCAAGATGTAGTAATGTATAATTGTATAATTAAATTAGACAGGCGCACTTTATCTAGGATTGCTCAGAGACTTTTGAATTCTGCAAGCCGTTTATTATAACACCTATCTGTGTGCTCTAGCACATCTCAAGTACATATATCTTAAACTATCAAAAACGCATAACAAAAAAATGTGTTAATGAATGAGAAATACATGTAGAGATATGTGTGGTATAGGTCAGTGATGGAGAACCTTTTAGAGACCGAGTGACCAAACTGCAACCCAAAACCCACTTATTTATCGCCAAGTGCCAACACGGCAATTTAACCTACTGTGCATAGTGCGCCCTGCGCTGATCAAAGGGTACTTTCACACTAGCGTTAAAGTTTTCCGGTATTGAATTAACTCCTAGGGAGCGCATAAGGAGAGACATGTGAGCCGTGCTCTGAGAACCCCAAAAAGCATATTTGGGCTATTTGGAACTATGACACAAAAACGTAGGTACATTTAAAATACACCTCTCCCCCAGAGGAACCGGGAGAGTCCAAACTTGGCAGCTTTGGAGTCTTCCCAGACTGGGAAACGGGTTACTAGTCACCTAGAGGGGAGAGAGGTGTGGTGCCACTCATGGAATCGTCCATAAATTCATGAGGAAACCCAGCACGAGCGCCCAATTTTTCATATTTATTACGCCGGCAAAGTTATGGGCCATTTTTTGTAAAATTAGGGAAAACTGGCCTGGCTAGCAGCAGGGAGGGGCGAACAAGCCCTCCCAAACCCTCCTTCAGGAACACCCACCGTGCAGCCGTTGGCTGGGCCAACCCCCCTTACCCTGCTACAAAATGGGAAATATAAGTCTGTGCGCAATGGTAGAGGAGGTGCTTTTGCCCTGTGGTCACATCGCCGATAGACTGTCCATTGGAACGTAAGTTTTGTGCCTGGATTTTGCATAGGCAAAGTCCAAGATAGTAATTTCTCTTTTTATCCCCGTTTATTTTACACATGCTTCCCAGCTTGCTATTGTACTCTTTTTCTGTACATTTTTGTATGCACGGTTTGTTTCACTTCTGTGTCACTTAAAGGAAAATATATTTTTATAGCTTTTAAATTGTCTCTCTCTTATCGCTGTAAGCCACACTGCGACAAAGTACTTGTACGCCTTGAAGAGACCTACCTGTTTTATGGTCGACTGGTATTCGAGACATAACTGTTTTATGACTCGATTGGTGTTGGCTTGTAGCGTGGTACCGGGGCTGATCTGTGAGTGGTCCAAACCCCTATCCCTACAATTACAGAGTCGTTCACTCATGAACGTGGTGGCTGCAGAAAATAAAGGAGTCCAGAATTGACTGGGTAATTCTGTATCTCCCCCCTGTCACGGTCCACCCTCGGTTGGGCTTTTCTCCCCGCTGGTGCGTCCTGGCGGTCATAAGTCTGATTTGCACGGGGATGGTCGTGACATATGGACTAAAGCCTTTACCGATATCAAAAAGAATTGGAGCGCTCCAAAGGACTTTGTAACCATAAACAAGATTCGCCCGACCCAAGCAGCATTCAAACCACGTGTACCGCTGAGAGCAGGAGACCACGTGGGACACCAGCGCACAAGACTAGAGCGGGTAACGTCAACCTCCCCATATAGAAGACACTGAGGTATTGCATTATACTGCTACCTCATAAATGAAAGAGACGCCTATCACAGTATACCACCAACTGTGAGTAATATATGGATTATTATCAAAAATTAAACATGTCATCGAGTAGCTGAATAAGTGGCCACAGTGAGCGATACAGAACCGTCTCATAATCCACCACTATATACATTACACCACAAGTGTGAAACATACGGTTTTATAGTACCGAAGATCTAAGAATATGAACAATTTAATAATTTTCTAAAGAAGGACTGCCACAAGAGATTGTTACATTCAACACAAGGATGGACACTATGCACTAAAGGTCTTTGGTTATCATTTTATAAGACACTTAGGTTGATCTCATTGGCAATATCTTATATTACAATGTTACTCTAAGTGAGTGGTCGTTTCTGCTGTCTGCCATATACGTAGTACAGCACTCAGCTGAGGAGTATCTTGAGTATTGCTCAGAATCCAACTGTAGCAGTATTCAGGTGACTGTGTGTTTGACGGACATCACAATATTAGGACCCTTTCTTATTTATGACCTATATATTTTACTATGTTTTACTATTTTGTTCTTAATCTTTTTGTTATGTGTTTTTGATATTTTAGGATATATGTACTTGAGATGTGCTAGAGCACACAGATAGGTGTTATAATAAACGGCTTGCAGAATTCAAAAGTCTCTGAGCAATCCTAGATAAAGTGCGTCTGTCTAATTTAATTATACATAGCCGTAAGGCCCTTTTACACTGAGCAATTTAGCAGACGATTGTCAGGAAGGAAGCGTTCCTTCCTGCAATTCCATGCAGCGATCTCCTCCACAGTATGGGGAGCTAATGCCATTGCTCGTTTCCATACAGAATCATTGTTAGCCGGCAGCAGAGTTCGGTTTAGACGTCACGATCTGCCGCTACCAAACAATGATTTTGGTGTCTGCACAAACCATTATATTAGGCTACGTTCACACTAGCATTGGGTTTGTCCGGCTGTTCCTAAGCTGCAGTATTTGTCCGGCCACCTCTCGGCCTGTTTGCCGTGCTGTGGCGGGACCTCCGGCCCATCCCTATTATAAAGAATGGGGCCGGGCCGGACTTCGGGCATCAAACGTGTGCAATCATTAGTACGGATCCGGCAGGCTGTACCCCAAGCCCTAATGCTAGTGTAAAAGTAGCCTTACCTGATGAACAAGCAGTTCACTTGTTCAGGTAATTGGCGGCACCTTTACACCAGCAGATCATCGCTAATGAGCTTTCCTACAAATGCTTGTCAGCGATTATCTTGCCGATTCCGGGCCAGTTTATAGAGACCTTTTAGATTCCTTCTGTAGGTGTGCCACAGATGGGTAAATTGTCACACAATAGGATTAATTCTTGACGTTTCCAGAAAATTGGGTTACAAAAACCCAATTCACATGCATTATAAGCAGATGGTTAGTGGTTTTGATCAGGGCTGTGGAGTCGGAGTCGGAGGCAATTTTGGGTACCTGGAGTCAGAGTTGGAGTCGGCAAAAAATGGACCGACTCCGACTCCTACTAGATTTAAATTAGAATAAAAAAAAATTTGAATAAAAAAAAAGCAAGTTTAAATGTCCCAATTCAGATAAAGTTATAATTAATTACTTCTCTACTGTAAGAATAAAGGCCAATGCATGCAGTGCGTCACGTTACCGCTAAACAAAGACATTAAGTGACCGTAAAGAAGCATGCTTTTCATATGCTTTACTATGCAGTTAAAGGGACACTGACAGGCTGATATATCTGCTGGTATTCATCAGAGGATTAGGAATACAACTAGACGACTGTTACCCCCAGTTGAGGTTTACTTGTGTTTAAAAAAGTTTTAATCAATATGCAAATTCTCTACCTTTGTGCCCAAGGGGGCAGGCGCACATGTAGAGTACTGGCAGCACTAGACAGGACTAGGTAGCGAGGAGGAAGAGAGAAAGCTGGCACAGCCTCAGCATAGCCAGACGAGGCTGCTGCCAGCACTCTACACGTGCGCCTGCGCAGGAATTCAGCGTTCGGCTAGCCTGAAAAAAAAGGCCAGTGCAGTGAATAATAACGAGGGGAACAGCGCTGGGAAGCTGTACTTGGCGCGGCTGGGCACAAAGCCACAGGAGACGCTGCCCCATTGGGCACAAAGATAGTGAATTTGCATACAGATTAAAATGTTTTTTAAACACAAGTACAGCTTAACTGGGGGTAACATTAGTATAGTTTTATTCCTAATTCTCTGATGAATACCAGTATATATATATCTTTAGCTGGAAAATCAGCCTGTCAGTGTCCCTTTAAGGAGCGGCAATACTTACACTTTCCATTGTCTTGTGGTCTGCTGTTACAGGGAACCCATGGTTATCCTCGCCTCTCACTGATAACTGATTAAGGACTGGAGTCACTTGTATAAGTGAAGGGAATGGATAGTCAATAGTTCAATACTGAAGCTGTAAACCATTTGAAAAACTGCTATCATTCAGCTAAGGCTATAAAACGTGTAAACTCAGATTGTTAGCTTAAATTTTAAACATGACTATGGGATTCTACTAGGAAAATCATGTTTTAAAATAAATGCCCCTTTCCCTGCCCCTTCCTGGATCCTCCCACTGCTCTATCTTCAGCAGAAGATCAGTACACAAAGGAGAAGGCAGCAGCTTCTGCTCAACTACCTCTCTGTACTAGAGGAGATTAGAAGAACTTGGTGGAACAGCTTCGTATTTGCATATTAAATACAGAGGAGTTGGAGTCGAGGAGTCGGAAAATTTATCTACCGACTCCACAGCCCTGGTTTTGATGAGCTTTTTCTTGTGGAATCCACTCCTAAATATACGTCAAATATTTTGAGTGAACATACCCTTACCATTAAGGTTGAGCGAATCAAAGTATCCAAAGTGGACTTTGCTCCGAATTTCAAGGAAAATTCACTTTTTCACAAAGCCAAATTTCCTTGTGCTTCTTGGCAACAAATCAATTTGGCCTGAAATGGCGGTAAAAAAAAAAAAAAAAAAGTCACCACCATCCCTTACTGCAGTAATATGAGTAGTGCTGCACCTAAAGAGTCCAGATCACTTTTTAAGAATTAAGTACGGCCCCTATTCCCCCTCTGTCAGCACTCAAAAACTGTGCTGAAATACACAGTCAGGACTGCTGTACTGTGCCGACACAATAGAGAGGACTGCTGTACGCATGCACAGCAGTCCTGACAATGGATTTCAGCACAGTTCTGAGCGCCGACAGAACGTGGGACGAAAGGAAATAGTCATACTCTTGTATTACTGCAGTTAATAGTGTAGAATTGTGGTGACAGGTGCCCTTTTAAGTTGTTAGCAGTGGTGGAAGCCGCCTGCTACACACTAAATGGGCTAGGCACGCACTCCACTAACCCCTCTTTCTTGTTTTCTAATTTGACAGCAATACTTTATCCTCCTAATTATAACAGATGGCGTCATTAGCGACATGGATGAAACAAGGCATGCTATTGTACAGGCATCTAAGCTAGCCATGTCCATTATAATCATCGGGGTAGGAAACGCAGACTTTTCAGCCATGGAATTCCTTGATGGAGACAACAGAATGCTCAGATCTTATACAGGAGAGGAGGCGTCGAGGGACATTGTGCAGTTTGTGCCATTCAGGGACTTTCGTAATGTAAGTGGGAACGTCTTATGTTCATTTTGAATGTGAAACTTAGTAGCACTAGTACAGTCTGCAATCTACACAGGAGAAAAGGAAAAAAAAGGCAAAGTGCACATGGCAATGAGGATAGTTGGAGGACAAAAAAAAAGGAAATATAGTCATCGCTGTATTAGGTTGCTAGCTATATATTGTGTATATGAGCAACAGTCCCCTGAGCTCCAATTTAGGATGCTATATACTGTGCCCTGCTCTTGACCAATCAGTGTTGCTGTGAGTCACTCAGGTAGGTTGCAAAGACAAAAGAAAAGCAACTCCTGCTAAATAAAGTAAATGTGCAGGTGGGCATTGGCTGAGAGTACAAAGGTAAAAGCAAGACAGTCTGCCTATATAAAGTACTTCATTATATGAAATCATTGAGGCACTCAGCAAATGTATTTTGATCAAAATCATTTGAGCCCATCCACCACGGCAAGTTGACCTCAATCTGGATGGGGACTTACTCTATTGTAATACATTTCACGGTGCCAACTGGTCTCTCACTTCAGGCAAGGCAGGCTCCACATGTATACTGTGCAGGTAAAGAAATGTCTGGCCAGGCCACACACACAGTAGCAGTTCAGTCTGCTGAAAGCACTGGAAGTGACAGGATGGCAAGTGCAGTACAGTGCGGGTCTACAAAGAAAGGGGAATTATGAGCTTTGTTCCATGATTAAATTCCTTACAAAGGAAGAAAAGAATCCTAAAGAAAACCATAAAGGATGATTGCTATATATGGTGATGATACAGCTTCCTATTAACAAGTAAAAGTTTTGGACCAAACAGTATAAATGGGGTAGGGAATCAAATGAGATGACCCCTGTTCAGGACGACCTGTTGAAGCATCTTCAGGGGAAATGTTCTGTAAATTGGAGGCCATGATTTTGGAAGATTGTCAGTTGAGTCAGTGTTATGGCTCATGAATTAGGCATTTCAGTTGGCACAGTTTCCAGTATCATTCATGATGTTTTGATGATGTCAAAGGTCAGTTCCCGGTGGATGCCACGAATGTTGATGCCTGAGTAAAAGACTTGTTGCCAGTAATTTAGCCAACAGTATTTAGACAGTTAGAGAAATCCAGGCGACTTCTATTCTCAAATTATTACGGGTGATGAAACATGGGTCCACCACTATGATCCTGCGACCAAAAAAGAGCCTATGCAATGGAAGCATGAGGGGTCACTAACACCAAAGAAATTTTGTGTGCAGCAGTCAGCTGGAAAGATTATGGCAAGTTTTTGGGGATACAGAAGGTGTTTTATTACTAGAATTCATGCCACACAAGACAGCAATTACTGGAGACATCTGTGCTTCGAGAATGAAGACGATGCAGCTTCATGGAGCTTATCCATCCACCCTACAGCCAAGACCTGACTCCTAATGATTAATTCTTGTTTCGGAACCTGAAGGAATTTCTGCATGGTCAACGATGATAATGCAAGAGGTGGTAACAGGGTTCCTGCAGCAGCAAGAAGTCTCCTATTCTGAGGGCATCCGATCCCTGGTGGCAAAGTGAAATCAGTGCATTGAACTCAAAGGGGATTACATTGAAAAGTAGTAAGTTCAAACTACTAAATCATTTGAGCCCATCCACCACAGCAAGGTGACAGAGGCTGGTTGGCACAGTGAAAAGTATTAAATATAGTAGGTTCCCATCCAGATTCAGGTCACCTTGCCGTGATGGATAGGTAGAACTGATTTCAATCAAAATACACCTGCTGAGTGCCTCGGTCATTTCATATAGTGAATATAGTACTAGGCTATACATTCTATATCTGCACAATGATGTTGCATTGTGTCTTGCTTTTGCGTTTATCTACTCAGGTAAGTTAAAAAGGTTTTCTGGCTAGGTCATCAGTATCTGATCAGTGGGGGTCATCAATATCTGTAACCCCCGCCAATCAGCTGTTTAATAATGCACCACAGCACTGGCAGTTGCGCCGCGTCCTTCCCCTGCCCTTTAAGCACAATGCCGTCCATTTTATTACACTTGTATTTGATATCGCAGAACAGTCCTATTCACTTCAGTGGGCCTGAGCTGCGTCTAGACCACGTGACTGATGAACATGATGTCACATGGCTTAGACTAAGCTGGAGAAGGCATGTAGACAAGCTCATGACTCTTTTCTGTGGGCCCTGGATAGAGAAGAGCTTGGATAATGGGGCCCCCTTATTTTCCCATCTGGTAGCGATAGTCTGCACCAGTTTTCTCTCTCAACTGAAAGTGGGTTGGCAAGGTTCTCTAGCTATCCCATGGGGCAGGTTTGGGGACATTGCAAGTACATTCAGCCATATTTATGTTTGCACCAGATCCTAGTTCACATTTTACCTTCTAGAATATTAACATCTGGTTTCTTCTTAACTCCACAGGCCCCTAAAGAAACTCTGGCCAAAGCCGTTCTTGCTGAACTTCCACAACAAGTGGTAGATTACTTCAAGAGCCACAATCTCCCACCCATCAAGGCCGAGGGCGTATAACCAGCCACATTACATCCCACGTGCCATGACACCTGTGGGCAATCCTTGTGTAAAACCAGCAATCTTGAGGTGTATGACAATTCTGATGGCGACACGGACGTCTGTTTCTGTATTCAAGCCATTGTTTTTTCCTAAGGCCAGAGACCGAGCTAAGATCTGGTTCTGCGTTGCTGCTATCATGTTCTGGTTATCATGGAGATATGTGTTGACGTATATAGCATGTCTCCTGTCAGACAAGACTTACAATACTGCACTTGTTTGGAGATGAAGGCAGAAGAAGCGAAGATGACTTGACGCTAACATCTGGAGTTTGAGTGGAGTCATAGATTACAGTACGTTTCTGTTGGGACCAGTATTCTGTATCCCATGGCTCTCCAGGTGCTGTGACACCACAACTTCCAGCATGCCCTCACATCTTCTACAGGTGGAGAGCCATAGGTTACTGACATTACTTGGTGGTGCGGCAACCAGAAGGACCAACAGATCTGAAGTTCATGTTATCTGCGAAGAGCAACAATCTACGTGGTCCAATGTTTGAGTTTGGCATTGTTAAGGTAAAATGGCAGCACCATATGCAGAGAGGGACATAGTGAAATACCACTATACTTGATTTACCTCTAGTCCTATGTTCTGTCTCCTAGCATTGCCATGGAAGATAGTCTGATGACGTCCTTGTATTAGAATGAATATGACCAAGTTACTTTTACTAGAGAAAGTAAAGTCGTGTGCTTACGGACCGGTGAGCGATACACCGAGCACTAAAGGCATCTCACCAGTGCCGGATCAAATGCAGTACAATCACAACATTGTAAGGGTAGGCCTGCACCGGACATAAAACAGTCCTGCAAATCATGCCGCAGACTTGCAGTGAATCCACAGAAAAATCTGCACGTGAAATACGGATTCCATCCCACTACATTCAGAAGGGTGAAATCTGTGGGCTAATTTCTGTCCTGTGTGGACTAAACCTACCGACACCCAGGTCAGATTTACGGTATATGCAGAAAATAAGCATCAAACTGCGCACTATTTATCGTGGCATTTTTTTTGCAGATTTTCTGTTTGTTAGCAATCCCATTGAAGTCTATGGGGAAAACCACTCTACAGAAGGTAAAGAATCACACAAACAATTCAAATGCTGCGGATTTTTAAATCCGCACAGCAGATCCATTTACTCGCGTATAAAATACGCACCGTGTGCGTGCAATTTGCAAATTCTCATGCACTTTGTTTTTTCTGCACTAAAATCCTCACATAAAAACCCAATACTGTAAGATGTACAGTAGGAAACCTGTGGCTGAAATGGAGTTCATACCTCCAAGTCATCAATCAGATGAAAATCTGCAGTGGATCAAAAAACCGCAACAAGATGAAGAATTTATTAAGACTCCATCACATGTATTACAAAAGTCATATCGGGGGGACCCTGCAGCTGAGAAGGGGGTCCCGGTCATAGTGGGGGTTGCACTGGTGTTACTATTCCCCATTGAAATGAATGGGAGTCATAGTGGGAGCTCTAGTCGATTCCTGTAACTCCTACATATTTTAATGGAGAGCGACCTCACCCATGTCAAGCCCCCCCAAGATTATCATATATTTATATATTGGACTGTATGAAGTACATGTAACGAGATGGATGTATTCATGTGCATGGGCCCAATTGAAAGTTGCTAGTAGATGTCAAGAAGAATTTGGGTAGTAAATGGTTAAACGATAGATATTCTTAGTCCTTATTAGTGTCCGTAGTTTTATTACAGATATGCATCTTCCAGCATAAAGACGACCTCTGAGCATATAGGTTATAGAGGGGAATTCGCCCACTTATGACCTGCTAAATAAGGCCGGCTATACATAGTAGATAGCTGACGGCTATATCTCCCGAACCCTTCCGAATCCCCACCCACCCACCCATGTGTCGGGCCCCTCACAGGAAATATACTTACCCAGCCCCCCGCACCGCCGCTTCTCCCCGTGCGCCAATGAAAACATCCGATGTCGGGGAAAGGGAGCAGCCAATGGCAGGCAAGGAAGGGGACGAGTCTCCCTAGAACTGTGATGGCTAACCTCTGGTACTCCAGCTATGGTAAAACTACAACTCCCAAGATGCACACTTGCTTGGCTGTTTTCAGAACTCCATATGAATGAATGGAGCATGCTGGGAGTTGTAGTTGCACCACAGCTGGAGTGCCGGAGGTTAGCCATCACTGCCCTAGAATCACCTGCTAGGGAGGCTCATCTCCGTCTGCCATTGGCAGTTCCCCTTCCCCGACACTGGATGTTGTCATCAGCACACGGAGAGAAGCGGCGGTGGGGGACCAGGACCTGTTTTTTGGGAGCAGGGTAAGTATATTGTGAGGGGCCTGGCACATGGAGGGGGGGGGCAGTTTATAGTATTGGATAACCCCATTAAGTCACAGTCCTAACGAGTTAACTAGATGTGATAATGCACCAAGTGTGACTGTTAAGTCTGCTACATCTGTACAGAAATCAGAAATTAAATTATTATGCAAATGACAGCTTAAGTGCAACAAGGTGCACCTTAGAAACTTTCCCTTGATTGACAGGGCCCAGCATACGCAGCGTCCTCTTGCCTGGCCCTGTAATCCCACGCCTGGGCCCTGCAGTCCACACTTGGGGTATGTGCAGTAGTCCGGACAAGCAGATGTAGTGTGCATGCTCTGCTGGTGGACTGAACAGCGCAGGCGTGGGACTATAGGACCAGGCAAGAGGATGCTGCAGATACCTGGTCCTGTCAATCATATGGAAGAGGGAGTGGCCAAGGCTGCAGCACTGGGAAGCTAAGGTGCACCTGGTTGCACTTAAGCTCTCATTTGCATAAGAATTTAATGTCAGATTTCTTCATAACAGCGCAAAGGATCTTCTAAAGAAAGGTATGCTTTTTAATCAGCTGGGTCAGCCCTACCAGGCATTATTACTTTAAGAGGGTTGATTTTGATAACAGATACACCTTAGGGTCCATTTACACGTCCAAAAGTGTTTTGCGGATTCCCCATTTTGCAGACCACACATGGCCGGTCCTGCGATAGAGCATGTTCTATTCTTGTCCAACAATAGGCATTTCTATATGTTTCACAGGGAACTACGGATGCGGACAGAACACTGTATGCTGTCCGCACCTTTTGCGGCCCTGTAAAAATGAGTGGGTCCGCACCTGTTCCGCAAATTTGCAGAACAGATGCGGACCCATTCATACAGACGTCAGCATGGACCCTTAAAATGGTCTCCTGCTGTTTTGCACTAACCCAGGGGTTATTTACCCCCTCATAATAGTGGAATGGCTCTTGGGGAGTAGATACTCTAACCAAGGGGAGGGGGTCTGGAGCTAATGTGAGCTGAGCACCCTCCTCTATGAGCCGGTATACCATATTTATCATAGATAATAAGTAGAAACTTCTGTACATCAGTCTTTTTAAAATAAGCAGCGTCACAACCTTATGAATGCCAAAGGTTTTGCAGGAGAAGCTGAACTTTTCACCTAGTCCTGCGAAGGCGATCCGTAGGGCACTGAGAACAAACAGTCCGGAAAAGCAAGGGAGTTGCGGTTTGCCTTTTTCCAGGGCTAGCCTTTACCATTAGGATGGATATTTGCTGATATTATATATATACATTTGTACATTTTTGTATATAGACTTGTGGAGGAAACTGCAAACCTCTCCAATAGACAGTATAAGAGTCGGGGAGCAGAAAATGGAACGAGGGCTCCTCCTATTGGAGGAACTTGTAAGTACTGGATGTTCCTATTGTACTTTGCCATCTCAGTTTTGGATTATATGTTAAAGCTTATATATTAATGTATCGTTGCCTGTCATTCTACTATGTTCCTGTGACTTTTTTTGTATGAAAATGCATTGCAAAACTGATGCTATCACCGAATAAATGCCTAAAATATTCAATTATTATGAATAGTGGCCTTGTTACATTATTTGATGATGTGGGAATAGAAAATCTGTACTGGGACCCATAACAGCTAGGGCATATAGGATCTTTAATTTTCATGCAATTCTATTACATCTATTATGGCTTCATGAGGGATCGGTCATGTCAAACAAATTTAATCAGTTTCTATGAGGAGGTAAGTTCTAGACTTGACAGTGGCAGAATCAATGGATGTCGTATATCTGGACTTCTCCAAAGCATTTGACACCGTACCTCATAAAAGGTCTAGTATATAAAATGAGGATGCTCGGACTGGGAGAAAATGTCTGTATGTGGGTAAGTAACTGGCTGAGTGACAGAAAACAGAGGGTGGTTATTAACAGTACACACTCAGATTGGGTCACTGTAACTAGTGGGGTACCTCAGGGGTCAGTATTGGGCCATATTTTCATCAATATATTTATTAATGATCTTGTAGAAGGCCTGCACAGTAAAATATCAATTTGTGCAGAAGACACTAAACTGTGTAAAGTAATTAACACGGAAGAGGATAGTATACTGTATATATACTAAAGAGGACAGTATACTGTGTATGTGTGTACAGTGGATATAAAAAGTCTACACACCCCTGTTAAAATGTCAGGTTTCTGTACTGTAAAAAAAAAATCTGACAAAGATAAATCATTTCAGAACTTTTTCCACCTGTAGGGTCCATTTACACGTCCGCAATTCTGTTCCGCATTTGCGGAACGGAATTGCGGACCCATTAATTTCAATGGGGACAGACGATGTCCCGGCCAGGTCCACAATTGCGGATCCGCACTTCCGGGTCCGCAATCGCGTTCCGGAAAAAAATAGAATATGTCCTATTCTTGTCCGCAATTGCAGACAAGAAAAGGCATTTTCTATGAGAGTACCGGTAATGTGCGGTCCGCAAAATGCGGAACCCACATTGCCGTTTTCCGTGTTTTGTAGATCCGGGGATCCACAAAACACACACGGACGTGTGAATGGACCCTTAATGTGACCTATAAACAACCGTATTCTTCATATGTCTGGGCTATGGGGTAGAGTGGCAAGACGAAAGCCTTTTCTTATGAAGACAAACATCCAAGCCAGGCTACATTTTGCAAAAACACATCTGAAGTCTCCCAAAAGCATTGGGAAAAGGTGTTATGGTCTGATGAAACCAAGGCTGAACTTTTTGGCCATAATTCCAAAAGATATGTTTGGCGCAAAAACAACACTGCACATCACCAGAAGAACCCCCTCCCCACAGTGAAGCATGGTGGGGGCAGCATCAGGCTGCGGGGCTGGTTTTCTTCAGCCGGAACTGGGGCCTTAGTTAAGATAGCGGGAATTATGAACAGTTCCAAATACCAGTCAATATTGGCCCAAAACCTTCAGGCTTCTGCTAGAAAGCTGAACATGAAGAGGAACTTCATCTTCCAGCATGACAACGGCCCAAAGCATACATCCAAATCAACAAAGGAATGGCTTCACCAGAGGAAGATTAAAGTTTTGGAATGGACCAGCCAGAGCCCAGACCCGAATCCGATTCAAAATCTGTGGGGTGATCTGAAGAGGGCTGTGTACAAGAGATGCCCTCGCAATCTGACAGATTTGGAGTGTTTTTGCAAAGAAGAGTGGGAAAATCTTGCCAAGTCAAAAAGTGTCATGCTGATAGACTCAGACCCAAAAAGACTGACTGCTGTAATAATATCAAAAGGTGCTTCAACAAAGTATTATGCAACCATATTATTTTATTTTTTCTTCCCTCTACCTAAAAGATTTCAGTTTGTTTTTAAATTGAGTTATACAGTTTATAGGTCACATTAAAAGTGGAAAAAGTTCTGAAAGGATTTATCTTTGTCTCATTATTTTTACAGCACAGAAACCTGACATTTTAACAGGGGTGTGTAGACTTTTTATATCCACTGTGTATATATGTATATATCCCAATGCCATTTTTTTTAAGACCAAGTACAATTTCCGATACTTTTATTTCAGTACTCGCCGATACCAATTACCGATACCAATTTTAACAAAATAAATAACACATTTATTTTGTGACCACTGACCAACTAAAAGTCCAAAAAACATAACAGGCCCCCAGCCTCTCAGCAGCCCCCCCAGCCTCTCAGCAGCCCCCCCAGCCTCTTCCTCTCAGCAGCCCCCCCAGCCTCAATTCCCCCCCCCCTCCCCAGTATTAAAATCATTGGTGGCATTGGTCACAGGGTCCCCCTCCCCCATTGGTCCAGGGAGGGGTCGGCGTTGCAGGGGGCGAGCAGGCGCGCAATCCGCTGCCCGCCCCCCGATAATTTTCAGGATGGCCAAGCGTTTTAGCAGAGTGTCAGCACATTGTTGACACTCTGCTTGAAACGGCATGACATCCGTGCAGGTCGTTTAACCCCTTCCATGCCGCAGACCGCTATATGGAAGGGGTTAAGATAGGGAGAGCTGCTGTGGGGGGCTGCTGTGCCTGTTAAGCCCCCCTAGCTCCAGTCCCCAGCTTCCCTCCCTCCCCATTATCCGCTGCTCTGTTATAGAAGCGGAGGATTGTAACCATGGCAACAGGGTGCCTTCAGGCGTCCTGCTTGCCATGGTAACAGAAGTCTGATCAGACTTTTGCAAAAGTCTGATCAGACTAAATGTAAAGTAAAAAAATACAGTAAAGTACATTATATACTGTACTGTATTATACAGACACAAGATCCACTGGATCTTCAAGAACCAAGTGGGTCTGGGTAAAAAAAAAAGTGAAAAAAAAATCTACACCCAAATGGCACTAATCAAACCGTCACCTCATCCCGCAAAAAATGATACCTTACCTAAGAAAATCGCCCAAAAAATAAAAAAATTATGTCTCAGACTATGAAGACACTAAAACGTGATTTTTTTTTTGTTTAAAAAATAGTGTAAAATCTAAATAAATAAATAAAAAGTGGACATATTAAGTATCGCCGCGTCCGTAAGAACCTGAACTATAAAAATAACACATGGCCTAACCCCTCAGGTGGACACCGCAGAAAGAAAAAAAAAATACTGTAAAAAGCAGTTTTTTGTCAACTAACATCACATAAAGTGTAATAGCAAGCGATCATAAAGTAATATGCACCCCGAAATAGTGCCAATAAAACCGCTATCTCATCCCGCAAAAAATGAGCCCCTACCTAAGACAATTGGCCAAAAACTAAAAAAAAAAACCTGACTGATTGTTTAAAAAAGGATATTATAGTGTAAAACCTAAATAAATTTAAAAGAGTAGACATATTAGGTATTGCCGCATCCGTAAGAATCTGCTCTATGAAAATAACACAATCTAACCTCTCATATGAACACAGTCAAAAAAATAAAAACGGTCCCAAAACAGCTATTTTTTCCAAATTTTCCTTTTAAATCAATTTTTTCCGCTAACAAAGCAAGGGTTAACGGTCAAACAAAACTATATTAATTGTCCTGATTCTGTAGTTTACAGAAACCCGCCATATGTGGTTGTAAACTGCTGTATGGCCAAACGGCAGTGCACAGAAGGAAAGGAGCGCCATATGGTTTTTGGAAGGCAGGTTTTGCAGGACTGGTTTTTTGGCACCATGTCCCATTTGAAGCCCCCCTGATGCTCCCCTAGAGTAGAAACTCCATAACCCTCAGTTCACACTTGCGCGTTTTACAGCGCGTTCGAACGCGCTGTAAAACGCATAACCGATGCAAACCAATGCTTCCCTATGGGACTGGTTCACATTTTCGCGTTTTACAGCGCGTTCGAACGCGCTGAAAAACGCCCGACGCATAAACAAGTACTTGAGCTTTTTTGGGGGGTTTGTCGCGCGTTTTGGCCCATAGACTTCAATGGGAGCAGCGCAGCGCTTGTATTTTGCCCGTTTTGACACTGAAAGCGCGCGTTAGTGCGCGCGTTTATGAATTTGCAACATGCTGGAAAGGCCAAACTTCATATAGACAGGGATATTTGGTCATTGGACAACACTGCAGTCAATCACACAAACGCGCGTAAAACGCGCGTTTACTATTGCCGAAAACGTGCAAAAAAATGCGCGGAAAACGCGCGTCTCAGAAACGCTCAGGTCTGAACCCAGCGTAAAAGTGACCCCATATAAGAAACTACACCCCTCAAGGTATTTAAAACTGATTTTACAAACTTTGTTAACCCTTTAGGTGTTCCTCAAGAGTTTATGGCAAATGGAGATGAAATTTCAGAATTTCTATTTTTTGTTACCTTGTCTCACAAAAATGTAATATAGAGCAACAAAAATCATATGTACCCTAAAAATACCACCAAAACTGCCACCGTATCCAGTAGTTTCCAAAATGGGGTCACTTTTATGGAGTTTCTACTCTAGGGGTGCATCGGGGGGCTTTGAATGGGACATGGTGTCAAAAACCAGTCCGGCAAAATCTGCCTTCCAAAAACCATATGGTGTTCCCTTCCTTCTATGCCCTGCTGTTTGGCCATACAGCAGTTTATGACCACATATGGGGTGTTTCTGCAAACTACAGAATCAGGGCAATAAATATTGAGTTTTGTTTGGCTGTTAACCCTTGCTTTGTTACTGGAAAAATGGATTAAAATAGATAATTTGCCCAAAAAATCAAAATTCCAAAATGTTTCCTCCATTTGCCATTAACTCTTGTGGAACACCTAAAGGGTTAACAAAGTTTGTAAACCCAGTTTTGAATACCTTAGTATAGTACTTTCTTAGATGGAGTCATATTTGTGGAATTTCTATTATAGGGGTGCAAAGAGGGGCTTGAAATGGGACATGGTGTAAATAGACCAGTCCATCAAAATCTGCCTTCCAAAAACCATATGGCGTTCCCCTTCTTCTATGTCCTGCCGTTTGGCAATACAGCAGTTTACGACCACATATAGAGTGTTTCTGCAAACTAAAGAATCAGGCCAATAAATATTGGGTTATGTTTGGCTGTTAACCCTTGCTTTGATCCTGGAAAAAAATGGATTAAAATAGAAAATTTGCCAAAAAAAATCGAAATTCTGAAATGTTATGTCCATTTGCCATGAACTCCTGTGGAACACCTAAAGGGTTAACAAAGTTTGTAAAATCAGTTTTGAATACCTTGAGGGGTGTAGTTTCTAGAATGGGGCCATTTTTGGGTGCTTTCTATTATGTAAAGCTTCGCAAAGTGACTTCAGACCTGAACTGGTCCTTAAAAAGTGGGTTTTTGAAATTTTCTGAAAATTTTCAAGATTTGCTTCTAAACTTCTAAGCCTTGTAACGTCCCCAAAAATAAAATGTCATTCCCAAAATCATCCAAACATGAAGTAGACATATGGGGAATGTAAAGTAATAACTATTTTTGGAGGTATTACTATGTATTATAGAAGTGAAGTAATTAAAACTTGAAAATGTGCAAATTTTTCTATTTTTTTTTTGTAAATTTGGTATTTTTTTTTGTACAAAAAAAAAAGAACTTTTTTGACAAAATTTTACCAGTGTCATGAAGTACAATATGTGACAAAAAACAATCTCAGAATGGTCTGGATAAGTAAAAGTGTTTTAAAGTTATCACCGCATAAAGTGACACTGGTCAGATTTGCAAAAAATGGCCTGGACCTTAAGGTGAAATAGGGCCGTGTCCTTAAGGGGTTAATAAAAAATGAGAATAAGTCTCACCGATAATTTTTAGTTTCCACAAGTCCACCATAACGGCATTACCTCAAGTTGACACTTGACTTCTGTAGGGACAAAGCAGAGTGAGGCTAAAAAACCCCCCACGGACTCCTACCAGTGGTTTAATAGGGTTGATCATGCTGACAGACTAGTTAAAGAGGACCTCTCACCTCTCCTGAAATGTCTGTTTTAATAACTTCATGCATTCCCCATGTAATACCAATTCTGGAGCATCTATTCTTATGGCTCTATGTTGTACCACCCCCCCCCCCCCAACTGGTTACCACCCCTCTGTACCCTTACTGCAGACTGCTAGCAATTCATTCATAATGTCTAGCAGGAATAATAAAGGAATAGCACAACATAGAGCCATAGGAATAGGTGCCCCAGAATTGGTCTTACATGGGTAATGCATATAGCTATTAAAACAGGAGAGGTGAAAGGTCCACTTTAAACCTCATATTGTCCATGGTAAACCGGCTTTTGTGGTTCCTGCCCCCTTCTTCAGCTGCAAATTCGGCATCCGATTTCACTTCTGATGAGATGGGCCTCTATTACTGTGAGGACAGAAGTTCCGGCCAACTGAACCGAGCATTTGCCTCCTCAGGAAACAATGAAAGAAAAACTACAAAGCATCGTACTTTGCACCCGGGCGGAGTGCTAAAAAACCTTGTGTGAACGGGCTGTAAGTATTCATCACCATCATGGCATCCACGTTGCCACCAATGATCTGGGCACCACAATAGAAACTGAAAAAAATCATATTAACTGATTATTAGCCACTATGCTACCGGCGATCTAGGGCAACATAAAAGCTAAATACATAAGGGCCAGTTTATTGAGCTTCTCCCAATTACCCGATCTATCCTGCACCTGTCAAAGGTTGGTTGGTTACTCAGCGTGTCGGGGATACAGAAGGATTTTTCACTTTCAGCGCTGGCTGAATATACACTATATATTCCATGTTGGAAAAAGCCGTCCTTACAGTCAGCGCTGCCCTGTACTGTGTAGTGCAGGGATCAGTAACCTCCAGCACGCCAGCTGTTCTGAAACTACAACTCCCAGAATCCTCCTTTCACTTCTATGGGAGTTACAAAAACAGCTGTAACAGTAAATGTGCATGCTGGGAGTTATAGTTTCACAGCAGCTGGAGTGCCGAAGGTTGCCGATCCCTGGTGTAGACGGACATGCCTTAACAATGTTCATTTTACAGAATGCTGCTAAGGGACATCCCAGGGCAAGTTTTCTCATCTAAATATACAAGTTCTCTAAATAATGTGCATCAGAAAAATGTTCCCCTACACAGTAGAAGAAGAAAAAACGAAATAAATGGCAATTACACTTTAACTGTTTAATCTTCACTATTACACACAACTCCATTATTTTAGACCTAAAGGGGTACATACCTACTTGTGTACATCAAAAGCAACATAGGCGTGCACAGCCTATTGCATTAGGGTGTGCACCCTAAAGCAAAAACACACATGCGCGCGTATGTATGTATATATATTATATACACATATATATACACAAATACACTAAGGGGTATCAGGGTATATTATTATACAGGGGTAATATAACTAAGGGGTATCAGGGTAAATTATACAGGAGTAATATAACTGAGGAGGGCTATCAGGGACATTACACATATTATATAAGTTATATTACCCCATTATCATGTCCCCTGAAATAGCCCTCCTCAGTTATATTACCCCTGTATAATAATGTACCCTGATACCCCTTAGTTTTACCCCCTGTATAATTTACCCTGATCCCTCAGTTATATTACCCCCTGTATAATGTCCCCGATAGCCCTGCTCAGTTATATTACCCCTGTAATTTTCCTGATACCCCTCAGTTATACGGTATTTTATAACGGAGGGGTATCAGGGTACATTTTACAGGGGTATAAATGAGGAGGGGTAGCAAGCAGCAGGGAACATACTTTAAGCGTTAACTTAACGTTATATAACTAACGTATATGGGGGGTGACTCTCAGCCAGGGCAGAGTTCCAGTGGTGTAGCGTGGGTTGCCAGCACCCGGGCAAGCCAAGTATTGGGCCCCCAACCTATGGACATGCCCCTTTTACAAATAATGCAGTACATGTCAGCTGCAGTCCTATGTAACACCACAGATAACACAGTGATAACTCTCTGAGGACAGATAATGTAGTAGATGTCACCTGCAGTCATATGTAACACCACAGATAACACAGTGATAACTCTCTGAGTACAGATAATGTGGTAGATGTCACTTGCAGTCCTATGTAACACCACAGATAACACAGTGATAACTCTCTGAGGACAGATAATGTAGTAGATGTCACCTGCAGTCATATGTAACACCACAGATAACAGTGATAACTGAGTACAGATAGTGTAGTAGATGTCACCTGCAGTCATATGTAACACCACAGATAACACAGTGATAACTCTCTGAGTACAGATAGTGTAGTAGATGTCACCTGCAGTCCTATGTAACACCACAGATAACACAGTGATAACTCTCTGAGTACAGATAGTGTAGTAGATGTCACCTGCAGTCATATGTAACACTACAGATAACACAGTGATAACTGAGTACAGATAGTGTAGTAGATGTCACCTGCAGTCATATGTAACACCACAGATAACACAGTGATAACTCTCTGAGTACAGATAGTGTAGTAGATGTCACCTGCAGTCCTATGTAACACCACAGATAACACAGTGATAACTCTCTGAGTACAGATAGTGTAGTAGATGTCACCTGCAGTCATATGTAACACCACAGATAACACAGTGATAACTCTCTGAGGACAGATAATGTAGTAGGTGTCACCTGCAGTCCTATGTAACACCACAGATAACACAGTGATAACTCTCTGAGGACAGATAATGTAGTAGATGTCACCTGCAGTCCTATGTAACACCACAGATAACACAGTGATAACTCTGAGTACAGATAATGTAGTAGAGGGTGTGAGGCCCCAGAATTCAGAACACTTACAGTGTGACTTTAAGTCTGGGGCCAGGCTTCGGCAGTGTGGGCCAAATCCTATATCCATCTTCCCCCAAACAGATATGTGGATGGACATTACATATAATGGTACACAATATACAGGAGAATACAGCAGCACATACCTGTTACATCCAGTGACGTCTCCTGTGATGTAGACTTTCCTCAGCGTCTTCATTTGGAGATAGGACCGCCATGATACCTTCTTTCAGCTGCATCTCTGCAGAGTTTCACTTAATTATTTTGAGATTCCTCACTTTACTATTATCCTCAGATAACTGACCTCCCCTCCCCCGCAGTGCCCATAAGTATATTGCCCTGGCCACTCTGTATAATTATAATATATAATGGCCCCTCTGTGTTATTATTATTCTTAATATTATAATGGCCCCGCTGTATTAGGCCCTATTCACAAGTCCGCAATGTTCAGTTCGTACCTGCTCGCAAATCTGCGGAACGGGTGCCTACCCATTCATTTTGAATGGGGACGTGATGGATGCAGAGAGCACACACTGTGCTCTCCGCATCCGCATTTGTGGAGCGCGCCGCCGATCTTCCGGCCGGCGGCTCGCAATAATATAGAGCATGTCCTATTCTTGCCCGCAATTGCGGACAAGTATAGGAATCTCTATAGGGCTGGTGGTAAGGTGTGTTGCGGATCCGCAACACACTACGGACGTGTGAATTAGGCCTTAGGCTTCATTCACACGTCCGCAGAATGTGTCTGCAGACATTCCGCAATTGTGCGGAACAGGTGCGGACCCATTTATTCTCTATGGGGACAGAATGGATGTGAAAAGCACACAGTGTGCTCTTCGCATCCGCATTTCCGCAGCGAACTTCCAGTCCACGGCTCCAGAAAAAAATGGAAGATGTCCTATTCTTGTCCGCAGCTGGGGACAAGAATAGGCTGTTCTATTGGGGTGCCGGCTGGGTGTACTGCGGATCCGTGAGCAGTACACTACAGACATGTGAATGGACCCCAATAGTAATAATAATGGTGCCCTTCAGCCCTTCCAGCATATAGTCCCATGTAAAATACATCACTCCCCTGCCTTCAGCCCTTCCAGCATACAGTCCCACGTAAAATAATATCACCCCTCCTGCCTTCCGCCCCTCCAGCATACAGTCCCATGTAAATAATATCCCCACCCCCTCTTCAGACCCCTCTAACACACAGTCTCCAGTATTATTTCTCCTCCCTTCAGCCCCTGCAAAATGCCCCCAAAGTAAACATAACAGTCATAACAGTCCCATGCAAATAATATCACCTTCCCCTGCCTGCAGCCCCTCCAGCATACATTCCCATGTAAATAATATCACCCCCACCTTCAGCCCCTCCAGCATACAGTCCCATGTAAATAATATCACATTCCCCTGCCTGCAGCCCCTCCAGCACACAGTCCCATGTAAATAATATCACCCCCTCTTCAGACCCCTCTAATATACAGTCTCCAGAACAACCATTATTCCTCCTCCCTTCAGTCCCCCAGTAAAGATAGCAGTCACTCTTCTCCTCCACTCACCGACCTGCAGCTTCTGCTCCTCTCTCCTGCAATGGGCTCTGTAGAATCTCCCGCATATTGTGATGCCCCGCCCCTGGATGACGAGACTCCGCCTCTTCCTCCGACATCATACCTCCCTGGAGCAACTCCATTCTAGCGCTCTACTCTCTCATAGGCTTCAGACCACTAGCCTGAAGCCTATAAGAACTGTTCGCATCAGGAGTTGTAGATGGCAGTGTAGCATGGAGGTGATGATTAGGGTGTGCCCAAGCACACCCGGCACACACCGTGCGCACGCCTATGAAAAGCAATACACTTAGTAGAGATACTTCTTAAAGGAACCTCCTCAGGATGCCTGAAGGCATAATATAAAACTACAAAAATGTACTGATTCCCCCCGCATGACTTAAGAGTCCTACAAAATCCAAGGCTATCTGTTCAAATGGCACTTTGATGATTGGAAGTGGCTTCAAAGGGCTTCTAAAATAGGACACGGGCATTTAAATGACAGGTAGGAGAGGAGTTACAGTAGATGTAGTTATAATAACCTAGCCAATCCACCATAATCCGAACCTCTCACCTCAGTCTCCAAAACGTCTCTCAAGCTGCACCAGTTCTCTGGAATGCCTTACCCCTTAAAAATTAGGTTAAGGGTACTTTCACACTAGCAGCATAGCTATCCGGCGGGTGAACAGCCTGCTGGATCCGCCATGCTGCAAGTACCAGTGTGCTGCCGCTCCATCTCTATTGACTATAATGGGGCGTGGGGCGGAGCTATGGCGCAGTATGGCAGTGATCGCCAGACTAAAAGGTCGGACCTGCAGCACTTTTAGTCCGGGGATCTCCGGCCGTGCTGCGCCATAGCTCCCCCCGCCCCATTATAGTTAATGGGGACGGAACAGAGGTACAAGGGTACTTGTGGCATGGCAGACCCAGCAGGCTGTTCACCCGCCGGAACAGCCTGCCGGATAGCTATGCCGCTAGTGTGAATGTACCCTTATTCACAACATCTACAGTTTTAGATACTCCCTAAAAATACATCTCATCACTGGACCAAACCCTTCTCCATTCACGGCCCAACTCCTCCACCCTTCAGAATTACCTCTCTGAAGCTGATTTATCAGCATCCACCACAACTCCACGCACTCACAGGCACTACAGATATCGGCTGGTGACTGGTTCATGTAGCCCAATATCTTCTGTGTTAAGATTAGGCTGGAGTGAATCAACTTTCAGATCATAGATCCAAAGTTGATTTGTTCAAAAACTTCGATGTAAATGCCCTTTCCGTACAGCGTTAAACTGTATTGGCTCTGCGGAGCCAAACTTCATCTCGTCCGAAGTCGCGCAAGATGAAACCCCACTTCAGATTCCTATGTTAAATTATTTTTAAATACACAGATATGAATACAGTAGCAATTCACCGAAGTCCCGCGAGAGGAAGCTTGGCTCCATAGAGCCAATACATTTCAATGCTGTACGGCAGGCATGGCCAACCTGTGGCTCTCCAGCTGTTGTAAAACTACAACTCCGACCATGCCCTGCTGTAGGTTGATAGCTGTTGGCAGTCTGGGCATGCTGGGAGTTGTAGTTTTGAAACATCTGGAGAGCCTCAGGTTGGCCATCCCTGCTGTACGGAAACATTTATATCTTGAACGAATCGACTTTAGGTCGATTCGCTCAAGCCTAGTTAGGAAGGCTGGACCATTGTACAAAACAAGCACTTCTACCTTTTGTCTCACCCCCATCTCCTCATAGATTGTAAGCTCTTGTGAGCAGGGCCCTCATTCCGCTTGTTTTAGTTGTTGACCTGTCTGCTGCTATGTTATTTATGACTGTTTCTACTTGAACCCGCTGATTGTAAAGCGCAGCGCAATATTATTATTATTATTATGAAAGATACCTTCCCTGGTCTTGTAACACATGAACATGAGCTATATCTCTCACCTATTTCCTCTAGGGCCTTGTTACCACCAATTGTTCCGCCTCTTCATTATGAGAACCCGATATAACAAATGACTGTGCGCTTTTTGTCAACATCAAGTTCTTGGGAAACATAATTTAAAATGGTCACATTTTCTAGTGTGGGGTCTTGCACCTGAACAATCCCAAAATTAACACTACTGTAGATACCTCAAGGTCTGGTAATATCAGTCAGACTCGTTTCTCCCATTTCGTTTCACCGTCATCTCCCAACAAGACAGCTAAGGGAAAATTATCAGAGAGATCAGGGGTTCCTCCGATCAGGTCAGTGTACATTGCTATTTACAGGATCACTGACAGGAGACATATCATTAGTGGTGCTAATATCCCCATGATTGACACTTTTTCCCCATAGACCCCAAAACAAAGTAGAACCACAGCCTATGATTATTGTATAGAATAAGCCTTTTACTGCACCCACATTCAGTGTCTATGGTCAACTGAAAATAAGGAGAGTCTTTAACATCCCCATGTGCTCACATCACCCCAAGCATTTTCCACATACATAAAAAAATGGGAAATATCTCTAAAAAGGGTTACCAGGGTCCCAAAGTCTAGAAGTGCAGTCACAAGGGTGCCATAAACAGTCACCTGGCACATCTGAGACCCCTTGGGTTGGTATGGTACAGCACTGCCGACAAGATGAGCCAACAAGGAAAGCCGTCACGCTACATCACCCTCCAAGGGCTCTACCGTCATAGGAAAATGTGCTGCTATGTGCCCAGGGTGATGACGGATCCAACTGACAACTTGGCAAGGCTGGACTTTGGGACTAGTTCCCAGTTACTCTTTGGTCTAACTGGCTGTTGTTCCATTCTCCCCCAGGTTTAAACAACCTCTTAGAGTAGGTTCACACTTGTGTTTAACGGATGTGGCAGGCTGTACAGGCAGAGAACAGAGTTCACCGAATCCGGCCTAGCTGGATACTGTAGTTCACTGCTAGACTCTATTGACTATATAGGACTTGGGCGCTTTCAGGCATAAGCTCCAGTCTTCAGCAAGACAAAAACCTTTGCATGCAACAGTTTTTGTCCAGTTGAAACATGCCAGAAACTGTCCGTATTCCTACCAGATGCCATTATAAACTGCATAGCAGTCACACAAAGTGGCCCATTCACAAATTTTATGTGGGGCCCAGTCAATTCTAGTTGTGCCACTGCACCAGTAGATTAGGAAGCTCAATTGTCCACGGTTTATGAAGTACAGTCAAAAACAGCAACTTTATCAGGCTCACTTCAGCAACAAGATCAGAACATAAAGGTCCTTAATGTCAGAATTAATTCAGGAAGCTCACAATTCACTGCTTCTCACCCAGTTTGTAGGTTCAGTTCAAATGTTCACTTTGCAGGTACAGTTCACGTTGCACAGTGATGGTTTTAGGCTCAGGTACAAGCTGGTCTTGTCCTCAGAATAGCACACAGGTCTCTCTCTGGGAGTTTGCTTTTCATCAGAGACTGAGCTCCACCTGGGCTCCTTTTCAGGTAGACAATACCCGGGATGGAGTATGGGAGGGACCTTCTACCAGGACTACATCACAGAGATAAGATGCCTCAGCGTCACATACAGAACCTGCCATCAACCACTTTACCATCCGATTGTTTACTCAAACATACCACCAATGTCATTAAGAACTGTCTTCAGCGTCAAAAAAGGGAGTCCAAGAAGTGAGGATATGGCCTCCACAAAGCTCCTGATTTCAACATCAAATCTGTCTGAGCACAGAAGGATCTGAACAAGCCTACATCCATAGAAGATCTGTGGTTAGTTCTCCAAGGTCTCCAATTCCCTTCAAAAACTTTATGCAAGTGTACCTAGAAGAACTGATGCTGTTTTGAAGGCAAAGCGGTGGTCACACCAAGTATTGATTGGATTTAGATTTTACTTTGTATTTTGTTAATTGATAATAAATTATTAACAATTCTATCTTATATATATAAAAATAAGATTTCTGCCTGTCTGGACGTCTGCCTCTCTGTCTGTTCTCTATGCGCGACCAAACGACTGGTCCGATCTTCACCAAATCTTGCACACAGATACATCAGGTGTCCGGGAAGGTTTTACACCAGGTCTCAGCTCTCTATTATGTACCGTTCCTCAGATATTCCGAATATATGACCTGCATTAGCCAATAGAAGCCTGCAAGTCTTTTTCTTCAAGCTGCTGTGGAGGTCACTGTTAAAGGGGGGCACTGTGGAGGTCACTATTAAAGGGGCGGGCACTGTGTAGGTCACTGTTGAAGGGGAGCTGCTGTGGAGGTCACTGTTAAAGGGGCGTTCACTGTGGAAGTCACTGTTGAAGAGGCAACTGCCGTAGAGGTCACTATTAAAGGGACGTTCACTGTGGAGGTCACTGTTAATGGGGCGGGCACTGTGAAGGTCACTGTTAAGGGGCAGGGGCCATTATTAAATGAGCAGCTGCTGTGGAGGTCACTATTAAGGCAGCAGGTACTGTGAGGTCACTATTAAGGGAGCGAGGTACTGTGGAGGTCACTGTTAAAGGCATGGGTGCTGTGGAGCTCTCTGTTAAGGGGGCACGGAACAGTGGAGGACACAGATAAGGGGACGGTCCCCTATGGAGTTCAGTGTTAAGGGGGTGCTATAGAGGTCACTGTTAAGGGGAGGGCCCCTGAGGAGGTCACTGTCAAGGAGTGGGGTGCTGTGAAACGCACTATTAAAGGGGCGGGCTGCTTTGAAGGTCAAAGTTAAGGGAATGGGCTTCTGTGGAGGTCCCATTTTAAGAAGGCTGGCCACTGTGGGGGGAGTTAGTGTTAAGGGGTGGGGGCTGTGGGGTTCACTGTTATGGGGATACTGTCGATATCTTTTAAAGACACACAGAAACATTAAATGAAATAGATGAAATATACTCGTGCAAAGGCGGGCCCTTTCGCTAGTGTATATATATATATATATATAGATATATTATAAAAATGAGTTTCTGTCTGTCTGTCCTGACATCTGTCTGTCTGTTCTTTATGCACGACCAAAGATTGGAGCGATCTTCACCAAATTTGGCACACAGGTACATCAGGTGTCCGGGAGGGTTTTAGACCGGGTCTCAGCTCTCTAGGATGCACTGTTCCTGAGACATTCCCAAATATATTATAAATATATTATAAATATATTTATATATATATATATATATATATAAAAAGCAAAGAGAAACACAGCAGCACTCAAAAAAATGAAAAGTGGGTGCAATCCTTCCAAATCAGCAGGCTCAGCTGTCTACAGAATATATAAATCCAAAAATTGAAGCAGCACTCCGAGGTACAAAACAAGTGGATCGACCTTTATTCCCCTGCAACGTTTCAACTGCTCAATGCAGTCTTTCTCAAGCATACAAAAGGTGTTCACAAGGGGTATATATACCCATAGTGCATAGCAGTGTAATTAAACATGATTAAGTGTAATAAATAAAACACGTCATAACATGTACATAAAATCTAGTAGAAAAACATCACAAATACAACCATGTGATCATAGAATACATAGTAACAAATTGCATATATTATGTGTATCATAATCAATATCTACCTGTTCCCAAACATTTTGTGGACTGTGGGCACAATGAGAAAGACCTTGGATTCACTATTCTGGACCAAGTCTCTTTACCCCGCCTCGGTGGCGACCGGGCTTTGGCCCTCAAACAGAGAGAATTGAGGTGGATACACCGCCTACATACATTAAGACCACATGGATTAAATGTTGATTTTAGGTGGCATATAATATGAGGGTGCAAGTCCATTATTTGTATATCCAGTCCCTTCATTGGTGGAATAATACGTGAATACTGAAGGTGTTTACAGCTTACTAATATACAATTTTCTTTATATTTTAGATATCATCCTCAAGTTCTTCACAGCGGTGGGACTGCCATTCTTTGCTTTTGGTCACCTATCTAAGATCTTCACTACAGGGAACTAAACATAATCTGAGCGTGATGTGTGCATTCAGTGTTCGTGCACTTTGGGTTACTAACAATATATCTGAATATGGGTAGTGTGACCGTTTGGGGAAGACCTTGGGTGTTGGGCACACGTCTGTTCTCGACACCTAATACGCATAATAGGCCAACAGTGATGACCATTGAAATTGGTATAACTATGTGGCCCTCCCCAGGTCCACTTTTCCCATTTTTTCTTTTTCCCCCCTCCTTTGATATGTCCAAGGGTTAATGTACTGCCCCGATACTCCATGTTTTGGGGGCGGTTACCTTTATATGTAACCATGTGCATGTTGCAGTACACTGTTTTGATCACACAGCATTATTATTTTTACCTATATTTTCCCTGTAGTTCTATGTGTTGTGATAGCGGCATATAGATATAGTTGCGCTTTTTACTTTGGCCGTAGAATACTCCACATTCTGCAGACTGCAATTTGTGTTTGTTGCGGTGTTGTTGCCCAGGCGACGGTCACGTGACCCAGTCACGTGAGCTTGTCGACCTGGATGCACTCGCTCTGACCCTGATGCAGGCTCTTGCTATTTGTGGAAGGTTCGGCGTCCTTGGTCTCCAGGAAGATCAGGTGGTGGCACGACGTGTCATCGCGTGATTGGAGGACGACTACATGACGTGAATCACGTCATGAGCCGTCCAGCTCCTGGAGCATGCGCACTAGTTGATGGGTGACGCTAAGCAGGCATGACTTGTTTCCTTACCGCAGTGAGTTTATTTTATTAAGTTTTAAATTCACACAGGTGTTGTATAATTTTCCATGGGGCTGGATATGCCTTGATGGACATGCACATATGGTGACTATTATTGTCCTAATTAGCACTTATGCACTTTATACTTTTTTCATATTGATTATGATACACATAATATATGCAATTTGTTACTATGTATTCTATGATCACATGGTTGTATTTGTGATGTTTTTCTACTAGATTTTATGTACATGTTATGACGTGTTTTATTTATTACACTTAATCATGTTTAATTACACTGCTATGCACTATGGGTATATATACCCCTTGTGAACACCTTTTGTATGCTTGAGAAAGACTGCATTGAGCAGTTGAAACGTTGCAGGGAATAAAGGTCGATCCACTTGTTTTGTACCTCGGAGTGCTGCTTCAATTTTTGGATTTTTATATATATATATATATATATATATATATATATATCTCAATAGAAAAATGGCGGCACTGGAAAAAAGCCGTACTGTCGGGTGCAGTATCCCAGGGCATAAGCCTATTGCCCAATATATATCGGAAAAGGGGCAGCACACCAATGTAGTGAAAAAGAGTTTAATCACCCATGTGGTGCAAAACCGCAACGCTTCGGCTCAACAATAGAGCCTTTTTCAAGTTCACTATTGTTGAGCCGAAACGTTGCAGTTTTTGTACCACATGGGTGATTAAACTTTTAACTTTTTTTTCACTACATTGGTGTGCTGCCCTTTTCCGATATATATATATATATATATATATATATATATATATATATATATACATATAATATAAATATATTATAAATTATAAATATAATGTGTTAAATGGCTTCTGTGCTCTTTGCTGGGTCCTTTTTGTCGGTTGGACCCAGGAGAGAGCACATGTGACTAAGTACACCAAGCACTACATTCTTAGCCCCAGATCACCCCCATCACCCCAATTAACCCCTTGATCACCCCTGTCAATCACTAGTGAAAGGGAAAAAGTGATCAGTGTAAACTTTTTCACTAGTATTGACGGTTAGGTTTAGTTTAGGCCCCTTTGGTAGGTAGTTAGCCTCCGTTAGCACCCAGCCCACAGCACTGCAGTCACCGATTTGCTGATTAGCGTAGCGCTAATCAGCATTTGTACTTTATAGTATCTGTAAGTGATCAGAACTGATCACAGTCAGATCTATAATAGTATTAGTGTCACCTTAGTTCGCCCCCACCCAAAACGCAGTGTTTGCCCGATCAGGCCTCATCGGTCGCCCACATGTGCGTTCACCCACGCCCACCCCGCCACAGTGAGAAATTTTTTTATTTTTTTAATCACTGCACAATCACTTTACAAGCGCTGCGGCGATAAAAAAATCAGTTTTGATCTTTTTTATTAATCGCAGCGGCTTCCTGTACTTCGCTAGCCTCCCATTTGTAAGACAGACTTGCTCTTTTTCTTGGGTAGTCTCAGGGAATACCCCTAAATTTTGTTGTCCAAATGTCAAATAATGGGTATTCCTCTGAAGAGGCCTACAGAATTCTGACCCAGTCGGGTGAGGAATGGGAACCCTCATCTGACGAATCTAGCGGGTCAGAATATGAACCTGTAGAAAGCAGTGGCAGTCTGACCCAAAGTTCGGACGAGGAGGTTGAGGTCCCTGATAGCACCAGGCGCACCCGGCCCTGTGTCGCTAGACCACAGGTTGCGCAGGATCCGTTTCAAGGTGAGGCATACACCAGCAGCGCATCCCATCCTGGACCTAGTACCAGCACTGCCGTAGAACATGGTGAAGTGGCGAGCACCAGAAGGGCACGGTGGTACGGTGGCACGTGCAATAGTTCCCCGTCACAGCCACCGCGCAGACAGGCCCGTAGAGCCCCTAGAATCCCTGAGGTGCTGGCAAACCCTGATTGGCAGCCCCCAACTTCAGCCGCACCATTAGTTCCCCTTTCACCACCCAGTCAGGAGTTCGGGTGGAGACAGCTCAGATCGGATCGGCACTGGGGTTTTTGAGCTGCTCTTTGACCTAATCGTGGCAGAAACAAATCGGTATGCCACTCAATTTATAAACGCCAACCCGGGAAGCTCTTATGCCCAGTCTTTCCGGTGGAAACCAGTCAAAGTTTCCGAATTTAAAACTTTTCTGGGCCTTCTCCTCAACATGGGCCTAACCAAAACGCATGAATTGCGGTCATATTGGTCCACGAACCCAATTCATCACATGCCCATGTACTCTGCTGCCATGTCCAGGACACGATTTGAGACCATCCTGCGTTTCCTGCACTTTAGCGACAACACCACCTCCCGTCCCAGAGGCCACCCAGCTTTTGACCGTCTCCACAAAATTCGGCCCTCATAGACCACTTCAACCTGAAATTTGCAGATTTGTATACCCCGCACAAAACATCTGCGTAGACGAGTCCCTAGTACATTTCCCGGTATGGGGTCAAATTGTATAAGCTCTGTGAAAGGGCCACGGGCTATACACACAAATTTCGGATCTATGAGGGAAAAGATCAGACCCTGGAGCTGGTCGGTTGCCCTGACTACCTGGGGAGAAGTGGAAAGATAGTCTGGGACTTGGTGTCACCCTTATTCGACAAGGGTACCATCTTTATGTGGACAATTTTTACACAAGTGTGCCCCTCTTCAGGCATTTGTTCCTAGAACAGATTGGCTGCTGCGGCACCGCGCAACCTAGTCACCGGGGCTTCCCCAACGGCTCATTACCACCCGTCTTGCAAGGGGGAGAGGGCTGCCTTGTGTAACGAAGAACTGCTCGCTGTGAAATGGAGAGACAAGCATGGCGTTTACATGCTCTCCTCCATTCACGCAGACACGACAATACAAATTGAACGGGCAACCAGTGTCGTTGAAAAGCCCCTCTCGGTCCACGACTATAATTTGCTCATGGGAGGGTGGACTTCAATGACCAGATGTTGGCCCCATATTTGCTTTCCCGCAGGACCAGACGCTGGTAAGAAGGTGTCTGTATATCTAATTCAATTGGCTATGTATAATAGTTTTGTTCTCTACAGTAAGGCTGGGAGAACAGGATCCTTCCTCAAATTTCAGGAAGAGATCATCGAGAACCTCCTGTATCCAGGAGGTTCCGTGGCCCCAAACCCCAGTGTATTGAGCAGTCTACACGAGCGACACTTCCCCAGTGTCGTTGCTGGTACCTCAACCCAACCGTCACCCCGAAAAAGATGTCGTGTCTGTAGCAGGAGTGGAATAAGGCGTGACACCCGTTATTTCTGTCCTGACTGTCCTGACCACCCTGCCCTATGCCTAGGGAGTGTTTCCGGAAGTACCACACTCAGGTACACTTAGGGACGTAGGGATTGCAGGACACAGGTAGTTTTTACACTCAGGATCTAGGGTCTCTCAGGATACTAGGTTTTGAGAGACCCTAACACATAGGGGACGGTGCTGGTGTGCTACAGCAGAAATGTGAAACGGTAGAAACCTCTCCTTTCACTTGGGATAAAGTGCATAATGTACTTCGCACCATCTCTGTAGTTCAGGTTTTAAAAGTTTTATGATGTTCAGGTTTAGAAAAAGTTTTATGTTCAGGTTTTATAAAGTTTGTAACGTTCAAGTGTATGAGCCTGCTGCCTGTTTTTTCTTCTCCCCCTAACCACCCTTTATTTTCCAGGTAGACCAACGGACCAACAGACGAAAACGCTGCAGCTCTGATGTGCATTCTGAGAGAAGCATTGCGCTGCTGTCAGAAGACACATGAAGTCAGTGTATGCGGCGCTGCAAGACGAGATTTCTCCTCTACAGGACAGGTACGCTTGCCCAGGCATATGAGCTGAGGAGAGGTGTTGGAGTTCATATGCATTGGCAAACACTTTGTATCAAAAATCTGGCAAAGATGTCTTCCTCCACAACGATCAATTGATCGATGTGAATGGAGAAATCACGTTTGCCAGGACATAGGAGCTGAAGTGGGTATGGATGTTTGGGCGGCCCCTAAAATGCCAGGGCAGTAAAAATACCCACAAGTGACCCCATTTCGTAAAGTAGACACTCTAAGGTATTCGCTGATGGGCATAGTGAGTTCATGGAAGTTTTTATTTTTGTCACAAGTTAGCGGAAAATGAAATTTTTCGAAAAAAGAAAATCCATTTCCGCTAACTTCCATGAACTCGCTATGCCCTCAGTGAATACCTTAGGGTGTCTACTTTCTGAAATGGGGTCATTTATGGGGTTTTTCTACTGTCTGGGCATTGTAGTACCTCAGGAAACAGGACAGGTGCTCAGAAAGTCAAAGTGCGGAAATTCACTTTTTGCACCATAGTTTGTAAACGCTATAACTTTTACCCAAACCAATACATATACACTTATTGCATTTTTTTTTATCAAAGACATATAGAACAATAAATTTAGAGAAAAATTTATAGAGAAATGTAGTTTTATTTGGCAAATTTTCTAACAGAAAGTGAAAAATGACATTTTTTGCAAACATTTCGTAAAAAAAGTAAAATATCAAAAAAGTAAAAATGTCAGCAGCAATGAAATACCACCAAATGAAAGCTCTATTAGTGAGAAGAAAAGGAGGTAAAATTCATTTGGGTGGTAAGTTGTATGATGGAGCAATAAACGGTGAAAGTAGCGTAGTGCAAAATTGTAAAAGTGGCCTGGTCATTAAGGGTGTTTAAGCTAGGGGGCTGAGGTGGTTAAAGGGGCAGACGTTGTGGAGGTCACTGTTAAAGAGGCGGGCGCTGTGGAGGTCACTGTTAAAGGGGCAGGGCATTGTGGAGGTCACTGTTAAAGGGGCGGGTGCTGTGGAGGTCACTGTTAAAGAGGTGGGCACTGTGGAGGTTACTGTTATAAGGGCAGGCACTGTGGAGGTCACTGTTAAAGAGGTGGGCACTGTGGAGGTCACTGTTAAAGGGGCAGGCACTGTGGAGTTCACTATTAAAGAGCCGGGCTCTGTGGAGGTCACTGTTAACAGGGCTATAGAGGTCACTGTTATGAAGGATACTGTCAATATCTTTTAACGACATACACAAACATGAAATGAAATAGATGAAATATACCTGTGCAAAACTGGGTCCTTCTGCTAGTCTCTGAGTTTCTGTCTGTCTGTTCTTTATATGCGACCAAACGACTGGACCGATCTTCACCAAATTTGCACACAGGTATATCAAGTGTCCGGGAAGGTTTTAGACCGGGCCTCAGATCTTTAGGACGTACTGTTCCTGAGATATTCCCAAAAATGACCTGCATTAGCCAATACAAGCCTGCAAGTCTTTCTCTTCATATCCCAACTGCCATACACACGGTCACATGTCCATTATCAGCCAATAGAAGCTCGCAGGCCCTTAGTCTCCACATACACACAGTTTTACTCCATGTTTCCATAAAAAAACAGCCATTTTTCTTCACTGCTGTAGGTCAACTTTAGGCTAGTGCTACACGGCGACAATAAGTCGCACGTCACATAGGGCACAACTACACTGCTACATGTGTCGTGCGACATTGATGTCGCACCAATGTCGCAAGATCATTGGATGGATTTTTAGCAACTGTCATGTTGCAGCATGTCGCAGTGCGACACCATAGCCTATCATTGTAAAAATTGTTGAGACAAAATATTGCGCGACACATGTTGTGTAGCCCTATCTTTAAAGGGGCAGGGTGCTGTGGAAGTCACTGGTAAGGGGCAGGGGCCAGGATTAAAGGGGCAGCTGCTGTGGAGGTCACTGTTAAAGAGACGGGCACTGTGAAGGTCACTGTTAAAGGGGAATTCACTGTGGATGTTACTGTTAAGGGGAAGGTTACTGTGGAGGTCACTGTTAAGGAGGCAGGGGCCACTATCAAAGGAGCAACTGCTGTGGAGGTCACTGTTAAGGCAGCAGGGTACTGTGAGGTCACATGTCGTTGTGTAGCCCTAGCATTAAAGGGGCAGGGTGCTGTGGAAGTCACTGTTAAAGGGGCAGGGGCCACTAATAAAAGGGATGGGTGCTGTGGAGGTCACTGTTAAAGGGGCGTTCACTGTGGATGTCACTGTAAAGTAGGCAGGCCCCTGAGGAGGTCACTGTCAAGGGAGTGGGGTGCTGTGAAACTAACTGATAAAGGGGCAGGCTGCTATGAAGATCATAGTTAAGGGGATGGGCTGCAGTAGAGGTCCCATTTTAAGGAGGCGGGGCACTGTGGGGGGCAGTGTTAAGGGGTGGGGGACTGTGGAGTTCACTGTTAAGGGGCTGGGTACTGTACAGGTCACTGTTATGGGGGATACTGTTGATATCTTTTAACGACACACACAAACATTAAATGGAATAGATGAAATATACCCGTGCAAAGACAGGTCCTTCTGCTAGTATGTGTATATATATATATATATATATATATATATATTTATACACACAAAGATAGATAGATAGATGAATACCAACATATATGCAGAGATAGAAAGAAAATAAAACAGTCGATGACATCACAATTGCTGGTAACTTATTCAGAAGTATCACCTTATATGGTCGATGACATCACAATGGCAGGTGACATCACAGTGGCTACCTAGGCAGCTGCACAGGTAAGAATCTTTGCATTCACTTGCTGCAGCCAGCGGAAACACTTGTGAGCGCCATCCCTTGCGGATTTTATCTTCGATACTTTTGCCTTTGCCAAAAATGAAGGCAAAAAAGAAGAGAAAACATTTAGATGAAGGAGAGGAGGAGGAAGAAAAGAATGGTGGTGATGATGTCCAGGAGAAGCCAGGTAAAGCTGAGAAACCAAGAAAGAACCGGTTCTTAGCGCGCCTGCAGAAAACCTGGGCAAGGATTGCTGGGCGTAAGAAGAGGAGAACTTCCATCCAAGAAAAAGAAGTTCACAAGATCTCCCAGGACCCAGCCACATCAATATTGTGGACAGCACAGGTAGGAGGACATCATGTACCTTCTTATATAATACAACGTTATGGTCATTGTTACAGTACCCCATGTTACTGACAAAATGATCCCAATGCTATAGATACTAATTTATAGAAATAACGGGGGAATTATCAAAAGTGGAGGAGTTGTCTATAGCAACCAACCAGATTCCAGCTCTCATCTCTTATAACCATAAAATAATAATAAAAGCTATCGGACTGTTAGCTGCAAGCAACTTCTTCACTTTCCATCTCTACCACTTTCTAAAGAGCAATGGTGACATGTCATAGTGAATATAGTATGTACTATACCAATATATAAAGCAGCCTTCTGGGTTCTGATGTCACTTTTTATCATATATATGTATTTTACAGTTGACATTCCACCAAAAGAGAAGGAAAAGATAGACCAAACGGAGGTAAATCAGATCATCATGGCTGATGACAAGGAGACAGAACTGGTGACAGACAATTTAGTGGAACAGGAACTGCTAGCAGAATACCATCAGATTCATGACCTGATCCACAACATGGAAGAGCTCTACATCCAGTACTATGGTGGACAGGATAAAGAACAACAATATGAAGCTGAAATGCTAGCAGAATACCATCAGATTCATGACCTGATCCACAGGATGGAAGATCTGTATGTCCAGTATTATGGTGAACAGGATGGAGAACAACTGCAAAATGAGGATGGAAATAACAAGAAAGATGAAGAGGAGAGACTGGAGAATGCACAGAGAGCCAAGAAAAGCCAAAAAGCCTGTTCTTAAACCGCCTACAAAAATCATGGGCGAGGATTGCTGGGTTTAAATGGAAAAGGACAAGTCCCATCAAAGAACAAAGTCCTTGTGAAATCCCAGGACCCAGTCACATCAGAGGTAGGAAATCATGAAGTATCTGGAAATGTTCATGGGAATAGTTCAGAACCTTTACAGGTTACACAGAGTTAGGGTGCATTCACGCAATGCCTGAGGTACTATTTAGTGTATGTTCCAGGTAGCTCATGGCATATACAGGAATGAGATCCAGAGCAACTCTCCGAATAAAATGGATTATAGCTTTTAGAGAACGTCTAAGCGACGATTTTGAGCAAGAGAAGTGTTGCGTGCCCGCCTAGTGTCCACGATTTGCAGAGAGCAGGGCTACCATAGGAATAAATGGGGTTGCAGTGTGACTCACATGTTTGCTACGACATGTAAATTGTAAAAATTTGAACACTGCAATTGGCGTGTGGTGGTCGCAAAAAAACAGGTAAGTCGTGCTGTGACCCCACCCATTTCTAGGGCAGCTCCACGACACTGGGATCTTTGGGCTCAAGTCATACTCTTATTCAAGTCCTTTTAAAACTGTCCTCTAAGCCGTCTCCAAACATCATATAGTGGGGTACAGCAGAAGCATTTAGTACATTAGTCCTTATTCATGACTAGTGTTGGCCGAAATATGTCACCTGGGGAGGTTTTTCCTATTTATACTGTACCTGCTGAACCTCATTTTATAATATTCGCACACTGCTTAAATGATTATTTTAACTTGAATAAAACCTGGAATTATTGAATAGTTGTATCAGATCTCATTCACACATGTTGCTTTAGGAGATTTGGAAATATTGTGATTTAATATTTTATTAATGTTTAGCTTATGGCATACCTAGGATATCTTCATACCATCTGTGTATTTTGGAGGTCACTTTGTTTCGTATATTTGGCAAAGATTTTGTTGCAGTAGTGATTTGCAGCAAAATCTGAGACTTCTTACCCTTCCACGCCATGTAGGCCAGTTCTAGAACAAAAAAGGGGCGTGTAATGGGCATGGAAGAGGGCGGCCGATTTTGACATAGAAAATGCTCTAAATCTATGCCAGCAAGGGAGCTGCTTTAGTTTTAAGGCTGTTATACGCCAATGATAAAGATGTTTAAATTAGATATGGCGGCCTCTACATAACTTAGGCGCATCAGGCTCTAGTGCAGGGTTAATATGACCTCTGTCTAAAATGCCAGTCTTAACAAATGACCCCATTTCTTTCTAACCATAGAATCACATAGGCCTCGGATTGGTATTTAGGGTTTTATCCTGTACTGAATATAATGTAGGTTTTAGGTTTCATGAATGATTATATATGAATATATATATATATATATATATATATATATATATATATATATATTCGGATGTGGGTTTTACTTGTATAAAATTCTACATCATTTGTTTCTTTCTTTTCTGCAAACAGCCAAAGTGTCATCTAAAGGGAAGAAAAAGGAGGACGATAAGGGGGAAAAAAGCATAAAGGTCAGTGATAAGAGAAAAGATGGTGGATCTGAGAAGTTAAGCAGCAGCTCTCTAGAACGGGAGAAACTTGAGGAGCTCAGCAGATCTACCAAAACGTCTCAGAGCAGCAGTAGCCATCAACAGAAAACTGGCAACTGTCTGGAGGAACCTGATCAGTCTGGCAAGAAAACATCTGCCACAGTACCCCTTTCATTACAGTCCTTCACTTTCCATCAGAAACTGGGAGCAGGAAGCTTTGGTCAAGTCTACTTGGCAAGAGATGTCATCCGCCAGGAATGTGTTGCCATTAAAGTGGCGGATAAACGGGATTTTACGGAGCGTGGATACAGTTTGGTAGAACGCCATATCCTACAACTATCCCACCAGAGTCCTTACCTGATTCATGGCCTGGCCGCCTTCCACACCCGAAACTTTGTCTATTACGTGATGGAATTGGCCACCAGAGGGGACCTATTTGTTTTTATGAGAAAGATCTTTCCTCTTGATACTGCCACCATACGATTCATCTTGGCAGAAGTGGTCTGTGGCACAGAGTTCCTGCACAACAAAGACATTCTACACCGGGACCTAAAGCCACTTAACATCCTTCTGACCGTAGACGGTCATGTCAAAATAACAGACTTTGGCATGGCAGCAATGGGTGTGCATCAGGGGCCATCAAAGAGGATGATAGGTACACCAGGATTCGCAGCCCCAGAACTGGTGAGAGGCCACTCACATAGACAAGGGGTAGATTATTTTGCAATTGGCGTGATTCTGTACAAACTCTACACAAGAAGGGCTCCTTTCCCTGGAAAACATCTCATAGAAATTGAGTATTCTGTTCTCTACAGTCCTCCAGTCTACAGAGAGTCTCTGCCTCCTGAAGCAGTCGACGTCTTACAAGGGCTGCTGTGTAAAAATCCGTTACAGAGGCTAGGAGTAAAGGGAGACATCAAAAGCCATCCATTTTTTGCAGATATCAGTTGGGAAGATGTAGAAGCCAGAAGAATGGCACCACCAGCGATCATGATGGCAGCTCCTATTGACCTTAAAATGAACCAAACTCTGGAATATGCTGAATCGCCAAACATAGTAAGATCTAAACACCAGAAGATCTTCAATCAGTTTAGCTTTGTATGTTCAGAGTGGTCAAGACAATATCATCCTGTCATTGTGCAGACCCAAACTTGGATGGCCAAACTATTTACGAAGAGGCCATTCAGTAAGAAAGAAAAGTAACTGGTCTGTGGATAAAGCTGGTGGATGACCAACTCAAACCAGAAAAGAATATGAAATCCATCAATATTCTCCATCTCTAAATTCCAAAAACTACCTGTCACCATGAAGCAGCTCCTGTAGAAGGCAGCACTGCCAAAAATAATACCAGTAGATGCTACCACACCAGGTGAGTATGGAGTGAAGAGAAGACATTCTCCTCAAGTTTTCATGTCAACTGAGAAGGCAATTGTTAAATCTCTCATAGATGGCCAATCAACATTAGAAACAAATTGACTCATGCTTTATTTATTTTTTTCATAGGGGATTCTGCTTATTACAATGTCTCCATTACGGCCTGTGACCTACAGCTTCCACCATCACTTCTCATTAGATCTTTTTTGCTGTCCACCTACCACAGTCTAAACCACCCACCATTCCAATTTGACAATGTAAGTATAACACCATAGTATTATTTTTGCTGTGTTGCCAGTGGTGTAACTATAGGGGGTAACTATCGAGACGCATGAAGCCTGAACCAAAGGTAAATGTGCAACTTTAGTAAGTGACTAGGGATTGCGTGATCATAGTCTTTTTGTCTTTTAGCCTAATATTTACTTCCCTCCATTTAGTGGTTAATAAGAATTAGGCCCAAGTCACATAACCATATTTTTGTTCCACATCTGATCTGCATTTTGCTGATTAGATGCAGATTCATCCATTGCAATGGTTCTGCAAAAATGTGGACAGCATCCGTATATTTATATCACAGTCCCACAAAAATATAGATCATGTCTTATTCTGGTCCGTTTGGTGGACAAGAACAAGCATTATTTCAATGTACGAAGAAAAAAAATGATACAACACGGACGTCACACAGACATCATCAGTATATTTTGGGGGTCGCAAAATACATACAGTCTTGAGAATGCACCCTCAGACTATTTTTATCCAACCAAGGTACTTTAAAGGAGTCTTTCACCTAATCTGAGCGTTTTAGACCGCTCAGATCAGGTTACAGACTCTTGCGCCTCATTACTATACTACCTTTCTTTGGCCGGCACATGCGCAATATGAAAAGCTGTTCCTCTGCCCATAATGGGCAGAGCAGTGCGCATGCGTCGGCCAACTAAAGACATCCGTCCCGCCGTTGTTGTGCCGCTCGGCTGAAGGAGGTAATAGGACAGAGCATCTGGACCACGGACGAATAAAAGAAAGGTAGTATAGTAATGAGGGGCAAAGAGTCTGTAACCTGATCTGAGCGGTCTAAAACACTCAGATTAGGTGAAAGACTCCCTTTAATTATGCTCGAGTGACTAGTAGCGGTGATACTTGAGGAGCCCCACCAGGTCTACAGTATAAAGCCCCTATTAGACTCCAGAATTTTTGGTTTGCAGTGATAATTAACTTGTATAATAGAGCAGCCAATCAACAAGCATTTGCTCGTTCATCGGTTGATGGGCATCTTTCATCAGGATATAAGAGGCTCGATTATCGGCAGCAAATCTCTCTGTGTAATCAGGAATGTGCTGCTGATAATGAATAGAAACAACCTAGATAGAAGATACCAGACAGCGGTATCATTGCAAAACACATTTTATTACCATATTAAAAGGTGCATATAGCACATACAATTAAAATACATAAGGGGTGCATAGATGGGCGGCATCCAAGAGGAGACGGAGGGAGAAGGTCCGATAAACAGGTCAAATGTACAAAGTGCAAGTGCATACAATCAAGAAAGTAATAACATCATACCCATACTGTGTCTCTCCTCCGGGATGGCGCCATCCCGGAGGAGAGACATGTATGGGTATGATGTTATTACTTTCTGATTGTATGCACTTGCACTTGTACATTTGACCTGTTTATCGGACCTTCTCCCCTCCGTCTCTCCTGCTTGGATGCCGCCCATTTATGCACCCCTTATGTATTTTAATTGTATGTGCTATATGCACCTTTAATATGGTAATAAAATGTGTTTTGCAATGATACGCGGTCTGGTATCTTCTATCTAGGTTGTTTTGATTTATGTGCCATAGGCGTTGTGTTATACATTTGTGATACTTGGGCTCATGGTGGCCCAGTACTGGCTATAACCTTTGTTGATTTATTTATTTATTTATTTTTTTAATGAATAGCCGGTAGCAGTCGCTCCTCCAGCATCCGGTCTGCATTGTCCTGTGTAATCAGGCCGGTGTAACCAAGCACTAATGGATATGTTCTCCTCCATCGGCGCTTGCACTGCCCGTACTAATTTCACAGGCTCCAGCACAACTCCCAAAAATACAACTGTCTTGATAAGGCAGTGCAATTGGACATTTAATGTGAAGATCTAACTGTCCCTGTAAAGATTACATGATATGGAAAGTGTTTATTCTATCAGATACTGACCCAGACATGTTTATCTGTCTTCTTACAGCGAACACCGGACAAGACAACTATGGGAGTTACAAAAACAGCTGTAACAGTAAATGTGCATGCTGGGAGTTATAGTTTCACAGCAGCTGGAGTGCCGAAGGTTGCCGATCCCTGGTGTAGACGGACATGCCTTAACAATGTTCATTTTACAGAATGCTGCTAAGGGACATCCCAGGGCAAGTTTTCTCATCTAAATATACAAGTTCTCTAAATAATGTGCATCAGAAAAATGTTCCCTACACAGTAGAAGAAGAAAAACGAAATAAATGGCAATTACACTTTAACTGTTTAATCTTCACTATTACACACAACTCCATTATTTTAGACCTAAAGGGGTACATACCTACTTGTGTACATCAAAAGCAACATAGGCGTAGCACAGCCTATTGCATTAGGGTGTGCACCTAAAGCAAAAACACACATGCGCGCGTATGTATGTATATATATTATATACACATATATATACACAAATACACTAAGGGGTATCAGGGTATATTATTATACAGGGGTAATATAACTAAGGGGTATCAGGGTAAATTATACAGGAGTAATATAACTGAGGAGGGCTATCAGGGACATTACACATATTATATAAGTTATATTACCCCATTATCATGTCCCCTGAAATAGCCCTCCTCAGTTATATTACCCCTGTATAATAATGTACCCTGATACCCCTTAGTTTTACCCCCTGTATAATTTACCCTGATCCCTCAGTTATATTACCCCCTGTATAATGTCCCCGATAGCCCTGCTCAGTTATATTACCCCCTGTAATTTTCCCTGATACCCCTCAGTTATACGGTATTTTATAACGGAGGGGTATCAGGGTACATTTTACAGGGGTATAAATGAGGAGGGGTAGCAAGCAGCAGGGAACATACTTTAAGCGTTAACTTAACGTTATATAACTAACGTATATGGGGGGTGACTCTCAGCCAGGGCAGAGTTCCAGTGGTGTAGCGTGGGTTGCCAGCACCCGGGGCAAGCCAAGTATTGGGCCCCCCCCAACCTATGGACATGCCCCTTTTTACAAATAATGCAGTACATGTCAGCTGCAGTCCTATGTAACACCACAGATAACACAGTGATAACTCTCTGAGGACAGATAATGTAGTAGATGTCACCTGCAGTCATATGTAACACCACAGATAACACAGTGATAACTCTCTGAGTACAGATAATGTGGTAGATGTCACTTGCAGTCCTATGTAACACCACAGATAACACAGTGATAACTCTCTGAGGACAGATAATGTAGTAGATGTCACCTGCAGTCATATGTAACACCACAGATAACAGTGATAACTGAGTACAGATAGTGTAGTAGATGTCACCTGCAGTCATATGTAACACCACAGATAACACAGTGATAACTCTCTGAGTACAGATAGTGTAGTAGATGTCACCTGCAGTCCTATGTAACACCACAGATAACACAGTGATAACTCTCTGAGTACAGATAGTGTAGTAGATGTCACCTGCAGTCATATGTAACACTACAGATAACACAGTGATAACTGAGTACAGATAGTGTAGTAGATGTCACCTGCAGTCATATGTAACACCACAGATAACACAGTGATAACTCTCTGAGTACAGATAGTGTAGTAGATGTCACCTGCAGTCCTATGTAACACCACAGATAACACAGTGATAACTCTCTGAGTACAGATAGTGTAGTAGATGTCACCTGCAGTCATATGTAACACCACAGATAACACAGTGATAACTCTCTGAGGACAGATAATGTAGTAGGTGTCACCTGCAGTCCTATGTAACACCACAGATAACACAGTGATAACTCTCTGAGGACAGATAATGTAGTAGATGTCACCTGCAGTCCTATGTAACACCACAGATAACACAGTGATAACTCTGAGTACAGATAATGTAGTAGAGGGTGTGAGGCCCCAGAATTCAGAACACTTACAGTGTGACTTTAAGTCTGGGGCCAGGCTTCGGCAGTGTGGGCCAAATCCTATATCCATCTTCCCCCAAACAGATATGTGGATGGACATTACATATAATGGTACACAATATACAGGAGAATACAGCAGCACATACCTGTTACATCCAGTGACGTCTCCTGTGATGTAGACTTTCCTCAGCGTCTTCATTTGGAGATAGGACCGCCATGATACCTTCTTTCAGCTGCATCTCTGCAGAGTTTCACTTAATTATTTTGAGATTCCTCACTTTACTATTATCCTCAGATAACTGACCTCCCCTCCCCCGCAGTGCCCATAAGTATATTGCCCTGGCCACTCTGTATAATTATAATATATAATGGCCCCTCTGTGTTATTATTATTCTTAATATTATAATGGCCCCGCTGTATTAGGCCCTATTCACAAGTCCGCAATGTTCAGTTGTACCGTCCGCAAATCTGCGGAACGGGTGCCTACCCATTCATTTTGAATGGGGACGTGATGGATGCAGAGAGCACACACTGTGCTCTCCGCATCCGCATTTGTGGAGCGCGCCGCCGATCTTCCGGCCGGCGGCTCGCAATAATATAGAGCATGTCCTATTCTTGCCCGCAATTGCGGACAAGTATAGGAATCTCTATAGGGCTGGTGGTAAGGTGTGTTGCGGATCCGCAACACACTACGGACGTGTGAATTAGGCCTTAGGCTTCATTCACACGTCCGCAGAATGTGTCTGCAGACATTCCGCAATTGTGCGGAACAGGTGCGGACCCATTTATTCTCTATGGGGACAGAATGGATGTGAAAAGCACACAGTGTGCTCTTCGCATCCGCATTTCCGCAGCGAACTTCCAGTCCACGGCTCCAGAAAAAAATGGAAGATGTCCTATTCTTGTCCGCAGCTGGGGACAAGAATAGGCTGTTCTATTGGGGTGCCGGCTGGGTGTACTGCGGATCCGTGAGCAGTACACTACAGACATGTGAATGGACCCCAATAGTAATAATAATGGTGCCCTTCAGCCCTTCCAGCATATAGTCCCATGTAAAATACATCACTCCCCTGCCTTCAGCCCTTCCAGCATACAGTCCCACGTAAAATAATATCACCCCTCCTGCCTTCCGCCCCTCCAGCATACAGTCCCATGTAAATAATATCCCCACCCCCTCTTCAGACCCCTCTAACACACAGTCTCCAGTATTATTTCTCCTCCCTTCAGCCCCTGCAAAATGCCCCCAAAGTAAACATAACAGTCATAACAGTCCCATGCAAATAATATCACCTTCCCCTGCCTGCAGCCCCTCCAGCATACATTCCCATGTAAATAATATCACCCCCACCTTCAGCCCCTCCAGCATACAGTCCCATGTAAATAATATCACATTCCCCTGCCTGCAGCCCCTCCAGCACACAGTCCCATGTAAATAATATCACCCCCTCTTCAGACCCCTCTAATATACAGTCTCCAGAACAACCATTATTCCTCCTCCCTTCAGTCCCCCAGTAAAGATAGCAGTCACTCTTCTCCTCCACTCACCGACCTGCAGCTTCTGCTCCTCTCTCCTGCAATGGGCTCTGTAGAATCTCCCGCATATTGTGATGCCCCGCCCCTGGATGACGAGACTCCGCCTCTTCCTCCGACATCATACCTCCCTGGAGCAACTCGATTCTAGCGCTCTACTCTCTCATAGGCTTCAGACCACTAGCCTGAAGCCTATAAGAACTGTTCGCATCAGGAGTTGTAGATGGCAGTGTAGCATGGAGGTGATGATTAGGGTGTGCCCAAGCACACCCGGCACACACCGTGCGCACGCCTATGAAAAGCAATACACTTAGTAGAGATACTTCTTAAAGGAACCTCCTCAGGATGCCTGAAGGCATAATATAAAACTACAAAAATGTACTGATTCCCCCCGCATGACTTAAGAGTCCTACAAAATCCAAGGCTATCTGTTCAAACGGCACTTTGATGATTTGAAGTGGCTTCAAAGGGCTTCTAAAATAGGACACGGGCATTTAAATGACAGGTAGGATAGGATTTACAGTAGCTGTTGTTATAATAACCTAGCCAATCCACCATAATCCGAACCTCTCACCTCAGTCTCCAAAACGTCTCTCAAGCTGCACCAGTTCTCTGGAATGCCTTACCCCTTAAAAATTAGGTTAAGGGTACTTTCACACTAGCAGCATAGCTATCCGGCGGGTGAACAGCCTGCTGGATCCGCCATGCTGCAAGTACCCGTGTGCTGCCGCTCCATCCCTATTGACTATAATGGGGGCGTGGGGCGGAGCTATGGCGCAGTATGGCAGTGATCGCCAGACTAAAAGGTCGGACCTGCAGCACTTTTAGTCCGGGGATCTCCGGCCGTGCTGCGCCATAGCTGCTCCCCGCCCATTATAGTTAATGGGGACGGAACAGAGGTACAAGGGTACTTGTGGCATGGCAGACCCAGCAGGCTGTTCACCCGCCGGAACAGCCTGCCGGATAGCTATGCCGCTAGTGTGAATGTACCCTTATTCACAACATCTACAGTTTTAGATACTCCCTAAAAATACATCTCATCACTGGACCAAACCCTTCTCCATTCACGGCCCAACTCCTCCACCCTTCAGAATTACCTCTCTGAAGCTGATTTATCAGCATCCACCACAACCCCACGCACTCACAGGCACTACAGATATCGGCTGGTGACTGGTTCATGTAGCCCAATATCTTCTGTGTTAAGATTAGGCTGGAGTGAATCAACTTTCAGATCATAGATCCAAAGTTGATTTGTTCAAAACTTCGATGTAAATGCCCTTTCCGTACAGCGTTAAACTGTATTGGCTCTGCGGAGCCAAACTTCATCTCGTCCGAAGTCGCGCAAGATGAAACCCCACTTCAGATTCCTATGTTAAATTATTTTTAAATACACAGATATGAATACAGTAGCAATTCACCGAAGTCCCGCGAGAGGAAGCTTGGCTCCATAGAGCCAATACATTTCAATGCTGTACGGCAGGCATGGCTAACCTGTGGCTCTCCAGCTGTTGTAAAACTACAACTCCGACCATGCCCTGCTGTAGGTTGATAGCTGTTGGCAGTCTGGGCATGCTGGGAGTTGTAGTTTTGAAACATCTGGAGAGCCTCAGGTTGGCCATCCCTGCTGTACGGAAACATTTATATCTTGAACGAATCGACTTTAGGTCGATTCGCTCAAGCCTAGTTAGGAAGGCTGGACCATTGTACAAAACAAGCACTTCTACCTTTTGTCTCACCCCCATCTCCTCATAGATTGTAAGCTCTTGTGAGCAGGGCCCTCATTCCGCTTGTTTTAGTTGTTGACCTGTCTGCTGCTATGTTATTTATGACTGTTTCTACTTGAACCCGCTGATTGTAAAGCGCAGCGCAATATTATTATTATTATTATGAAAGATACCTTCCCTGGTCTTGTAACACATGAACATGAGCTATATCTCTCACCTATTTCCTCTAGGGCCTTGTTACCACCAATTGTTCCGCCTCTTCATTATGAGAACCCGATATAACAAATGACTGTGCGCTTTTTGTCAACATCAAGTTCTTGGGAAACATAATTTAAAATGGTCACATTTTCTAGTGTGGGGTCTTGCACCTGAACAATCCCAAAATTAACACTACTGTAGATACCTCAAGGTCTGGTAATATCAGTCAGACTCGTTTCTCCCATTTCGTTTCACCGTCATCTCCCAACAAGACAGCTAAGGGAAAATTATCAGAGAGATCAGGGGTTCCTCCGATCAGGTCAGTGTACATTGCTATTTACAGGATCACTGACAGGAGACATATCATTAGTGGTGCTAATATCCCCATGATTGACACTTTTTCCCCATAGACCCCAAAACAAAGTAGAACCACAGCCTATGATTATTGTATAGAATAAGCCTTTTACTGCACCCACATTCAGTGTCTATGGTCAACTGAAAATAAGGAGAGTCTTTAACATCCCCATGTGCTCACATCACCCCAAGCATTTTCCACATACATAAAAAAATGGGAAATATCTCTAAAAAGGGTTACCAGGGTCCCAAAGTCTAGAAGTGCAGTCACAAGGGTGCCATAAACAGTCACCTGGCACATCTGAGACCCCTTGGGTTGGTATGGTACAGCACTGCCGACAAGATGAGCCAACAAGGAAAGCCGTCACGCTACATCACCCTCCAAGGGCTCTACCGTCATAGGAAAATGTGCTGCTATGTGCCCAGGGTGATGACGGATCCAACTGACAACTTGGCAAGGCTGGACTTTGGGACTAGTTCCCAGTTACTCTTTGGTCTAACTGGCTGTTGTTCCATTCTCCCCCAGGTTTAAACAACCTCTTAGAGTAGGTTCACACTTGTGTTTAACGGATGTGGCAGGCTGTACAGGCAGAGAACAGAGTTCACCGAATCCGGCCTAGCTGGATACTGTAGTTCACTGCTAGACTCTATTGACTATATAGGACTTGGGCGCTTTCAGGCATAAGCTCCAGTCTTCAGCAAGACAAAAACCTTTGCATGCAACAGTTTTTGTCCAGTTGAAACATGCCAGAAACTGTCCGTATTCCTACCAGATGCCATTATAAACTGCATAGCAGTCACACAAAGTGGCCCATTCACAAATTTTATGTGGGGCCCAGTCAATTCTAGTTGTGCCACTGCACCAGTAGATTAGGAAGCTCAATTGTCCACGGTTTATGAAGTACAGTCAAAAACAGCAACTTTATCAGGCTCACTTCAGCAACAAGATCAGAACATAAAGGTCCTTAATGTCAGAATTAATTCAGGAAGCTCACAATTCACTGCTTCTCACCCAGTTTGTAGGTTCAGTTCAAATGTTCACTTTGCAGGTACAGTTCACGTTGCACAGTGATGGTTTTAGGCTCAGGTACAAGCTGGTCTTGTCCTCAGAATAGCACACAGGTCTCTCTCTGGGAGTTTGCTTTTCATCAGAGACTGAGCTCCACCTGGGCTCCTTTTCAGGTAGACAATACCCGGGATGGAGTATGGGAGGGACCTTCTACCAGGACTACATCACAGAGATAAGATGCCTCAGCGTCACATACAGAACCTGCCATCAACCACTTTACCATCCGATTGTTTACTCAAACATACCACCAATGTCATTAAGAACTGTCTTCAGCGTCAAAAAAGGGAGTCCAAGAAGTGAGGATATGGCCTCCACAAAGCTCCTGATTTCAACATCAAATCTGTCTGAGCACAGAAGGATCTGAACAAGCCTACATCCATAGAAGATCTGTGGTTAGTTCTCCAAGGTCTCCAATTCCCTTCAAAAACTTTATGCAAGTGTACCTAGAAGAACTGATGCTGTTTTGAAGGCAAAGCGGTGGTCACACCAAGTATTGATTGGATTTAGATTTTACTTTGTATTTTGTTAATTGATAATAAATTATTAACAATTCTATCTTATATATATAAAAATAAGATTTCTGCCTGTCTGGACGTCTGCCTCTCTGTCTGTTCTCTATGCGCGACCAAACGACTGGTCCGATCTTCACCAAATCTTGCACACAGATACATCAGGTGTCCGGGAAGGTTTTACACCAGGTCTCAGCTCTCTATTATGTACCGTTCCTCAGATATTCCGAATATATGACCTGCATTAGCCAATAGAAGCCTGCAAGTCTTTTTCTTCAAGCTGCTGTGGAGGTCACTGTTAAAGGGGGGCACTGTGGAGGTCACTATTAAAGGGGCGGGCACTGTGTAGGTCACTGTTGAAGGGGAGCTGCTGTGGAGGTCACTGTTAAAGGGGCGTTCACTGTGGAAGTCACTGTTGAAGAGGCAACTGCCGTAGAGGTCACTATTAAAGGGACGTTCACTGTGGAGGTCACTGTTAATGGGGCGGGCACTGTGAAGGTCACTGTTAAGGGGCAGGGGCCATTATTAAATGAGCAGCTGCTGTGGAGGTCACTATTAAGGCAGCAGGTACTGTGAGGTCACTATTAAGGGAGCGAGGTACTGTGGAGGTCACTGTTAAAGGCATGGGTGCTGTGGAGCTCTCTGTTAAGGGGGCACGGAACAGTGGAGGACACAGATAAGGGGACGGTCCCCTATGGAGTTCAGTGTTAAGGGGGTGCTATAGAGGTCACTGTTAAGGGGAGGGCCCCTGAGGAGGTCACTGTCAAGGAGTGGGGTGCTGTGAAACGCACTATTAAAGGGGCGGGCTGCTTTGAAGGTCAAAGTTAAGGGAATGGGCTTCTGTGGAGGTCCCATTTTAAGAAGGCTGGCCACTGTGGGGGGAGTTAGTGTTAAGGGGTGGGGGCTGTGGGGTTCACTGTTATGGGGATACTGTCGATATCTTTTAAAGACACACAGAAACATTAAATGAAATAGATGAAATATACTCGTGCAAAGGCGGGCCCTTTCGCTAGTGTATATATATATATATATATAGATATATTATAAAAATGAGTTTCTGTCTGTCTGTCCTGACATCTGTCTGTCTGTTCTTTATGCACGACCAAAGATTGGAGCGATCTTCACCAAATTTGGCACACAGGTACATCAGGTGTCCGGGAGGGTTTTAGACCGGGTCTCAGCTCTCTAGGATGCACTGTTCCTGAGACATTCCCAAATATATTATAAATATATTATAAATATATTTATATATATATATATATATATATAAAAAGCAAAGAGAAACACAGCAGCACTCAAAAAAAATGAAAAGTGGGTGCAATCCTTCCAAATCAGCAGGCTCAGCTGTCTACAGAATATATAAATCCAAAAAATTGAAGCAGCACTCCGAGGTACAAAACAAGTGGATCGACCTTTATTCCCCTGCAACGTTTCAACTGCTCAATGCAGTCTTTCTCAAGCATACAAAAAGGTGTTCACAAGGGGTATATATACCCATAGTGCATAGCAGTGTAATTAAACATGATTAAGTGTAATAAATAAAACACGTCATAACATGTACATAAAATCTAGTAGAAAAACATCACAAATACAACCATGTGATCATAGAATACATAGTAACAAATTGCATATATTATGTGTATCATAATCAATATCTACCTGTTCCCAAACATTTTGTGGACTGTGGGCACAATGAGAAAGACCTTGGATTCACTATTCTGGACCAAGTCTCTTTACCCCGCCTCGGTGGCGACCGGGCTTTGGCCCTCAAACAGAGAGAATTGAGGTGGATACACCGCCTACATACATTAAGACCACATGGATTAAATGTTGATTTTAGGTGGCATATAATATGAGGGTGCAAGTCCATTATTTGTATATCCAGTCCCTTCATTGGTGGAATAATACGTGAATACTGAAGGTGTTTACAGCTTACTAATATACAATTTTCTTTATATTTTAGATATCATCCTCAAGTTCTTCACAGCGGTGGGACTGCCATTCTTTGCTTTTGGTCACCTATCTAAGATCTTCACTACAGGGAACTAAACATAATCTGAGCGTGATGTGTGCATTCAGTGTTCGTGCACTTTGGGTTACTAACAATATATCTGAATATGGGTAGTGTGACCGTTTGGGGAAGACCTTGGGTGTTGGGCACACGTCTGTTCTCGACACCTAATACGCATAATAGGCCAACAGTGATGACCATTGAAATTGGTATAACTATGTGGCCCTCCCCAGGTCCACTTTTCCCATTTTTCTTTTTCCCCTCCTTTGATATGTCCAAGGGTTAATGTACTGCCCCGATACTCCATGTTTTGGGGGCGGTTACCTTTATATGTAACCATGTGCATGTTGCAGTACACTGTTTTGATCACACAGCATTATTATTTTTACCTATATTTTCCCTGTAGTTCTATGTGTTGTGATAGCGGCATATAGATATAGTTGCGCTTTTACTTTGGCCGTAGAATACTCCACATTCTGCAGACTGCAATTTGTGTTTGTTGCGGTGTTGTTGCCCAGGCGACGGTCACGTGACCCAGTCACGTGAGCTTGTCGACCTGGATGCACTCGCTCTGACCCTGATGCAGGCTCTTGCTATTTGTGGAAGGTTCGGCGCCCTTGGTCTCCAGGAAGATCAGGTGGTGGCACGACGTGTCATCGCGTGATTGGAGGACGACTACATGACGTGAATCACGTCATGAGCCGTCCAGCTCCTGGAGCATGCGCACTAGTTGATGGGTGACGCTAAGCAGGCATGACTTGTTTCCTTACCGCAGTGAGTTTATTTTATTAAGTTTTAAATTCACACAGGTGTTGTATAATTTTCCATGGGGCTGGATATGCCTTGATGGACATGCACATATGGTGACTATTATTGTCCTAATTAGCACTTATGCACTTTATACTTTTTTCATATTGATTATGATACACATAATATATGCAATTTGTTACTATGTATTCTATGATCACATGGTTGTATTTGTGATGTTTTTCTACTAGATTTTATGTACATGTTATGACGTGTTTTATTTATTACACTTAATCATGTTTAATTACACTGCTATGCACTATGGGTATATATACCCCTTGTGAACACCTTTTTGTATGCTTGAGAAAGACTGCATTGAGCAGTTGAAACGTTGCAGGGGAATAAAGGTCGATCCACTTGTTTTGTACCTCGGAGTGCTGCTTCAATTTTTTGGATTTTTATATATATATATATATATATATATATATATATCTCAATAGAAAAATGGCGGCACTGGAAAAAAGCCGTACTGTCGGGTGCAGTATCCCAGGGCATAAGCCTATTGCCCAATATATATCGGAAAAAGGGGCAGCACACCAATGTAGTGAAAAAAAGAGTTTAATCACCCATGTGGTGCAAAAAACCGCAACGTTTCGGCTCAACAATAGAGCCTTTTTCAAGTTCACTATTGTTGAGCCGAAACGTTGCAGTTTTTGTACCACATGGGTGATTAAACTTTTAACTTTTTTTTCACTACATTGGTGTGCTGCCCTTTTCCGATATATATATATATATATATATATATATATATATATATATATATACATATAATATAAATATATTATAAATTATAAATATAATGTGTTAAATGGCTTCTGTGCTCTTTGCTGGGTCCTTTTTGTCGGTTGGACCCAGGAGAGAGCACATGTGACTAAGTACACCAAGCACTACATTCTTAGCCCCAGATCACCCCCATCACCCCAATTAACCCCTTGATCACCCCTGTCAATCACTAGTGAAAGGGAAAAAGTGATCAGTGTAAACTTTTTCACTAGTATTGACGGTTAGGTTTAGTTTAGGCCCCTTTGGTAGGTAGTTAGCCTCCGTTAGCACCCAGCCCACAGCACTGCAGTCACCGATTTGCTGATTAGCGTAGCGCTAATCAGCATTTGTACTTTATAGTATCTGTAAGTGATCAGAACTGATCACAGTCAGATCTATAATAGTATTAGTGTCACCTTAGTTCGCCCCCCACCCAAAACGCAGTGTTTGCCCGATCAGGCCTCATCGGTCGCCCACATGTGCGTTCACCCACGCCCACCCCGCCACAGTGAGAAATTTTTTTATTTTTTTTAATCACTGCACAATCACTTTACAAGCGCTGCGGCGATAAAAAAAATCAGTTTTGATCTTTTTTTATTAATCGCAGCGGCTTCCTGTACTTCGCTAGCCTCCCATTTGTAAGACAGACTTGCTCTTTTTCTTGGGTAGTCTCAGGGAATACCCCCTAAATTTTGTTGTCCAAATGTCAAATAATGGGTATTCCTCTGAAGAGGCCTACAGAATTCTGACCCAGTCGGGTGAGGAATGGGAACCCTCATCTGACGAATCTAGCGGGTCAGAATATGAACCTGTAGAAAGCAGTGGCAGTCTGACCCAAAGTTCGGACGAGGAGGTTGAGGTCCCTGATAGCACCAGGCGTACCCGGCCCTGTGTCGCTAGACCACAGGTTGCGCAGGATCCGTTTCAAGGTGAGGCATACACCAGCAGCGCATCCCATCCTGGACCTAGTACCAGCACTGCCGTAGAACATGGTGAAGTGGCGAGCACCAGAAGGGTACGGTGGTACGGTGGCACGTGCAATAGTTCCCCCGTCACAGCCACCGCGCAGACAGGCCCGTAGAGCCCCTAGAATCCCTGAGGTGCTGGCAAACCCTGATTGGCAGCCCCCAACTTCAGCCGCACCATTAGTTCCCCCTTTCACCACCCAGTCAGGAGTTCGGGTGGAGACAGCTCAGATCGGATCGGCACTGGGGTTTTTTGAGCTGCTCTTTGACCTAATCGTGGCAGAAACAAATCGGTATGCCACTCAATTTATAAACGCCAACCCGGGAAGCTCTTATGCCCAGTCTTTCCGGTGGAAACCAGTCAAAGTTTCCGAATTTAAAACTTTTCTGGGCCTTCTCCTCAACATGGGCCTAACCAAAACGCATGAATTGCGGTCATATTGGTCCACGAACCCAATTCATCACATGCCCATGTACTCTGCTGCCATGTCCAGGACACGATTTGAGACCATCCTGCGTTTCCTGCACTTTAGCGACAACACCACCTCCCGTCCCAGAGGCCACCCAGCTTTTGACCGTCTCCACAAAATTCGGCCCCTCATAGACCACTTCAACCTGAAATTTGCAGATTTGTATACCCCGCACAAAACATCTGCGTAGACGAGTCCCTAGTACATTTCCCGGTATGGGGTCAAATTGTATAAGCTCTGTGAAAGGGCCACGGGCTATACACACAAATTTCGGATCTATGAGGGAAAAGATCAGACCCTGGAGCTGGTCGGTTGCCCTGACTACCTGGGGAGAAGTGGAAAGATAGTCTGGGACTTGGTGTCACCCTTATTCGACAAGGGTACCATCTTTATGTGGACAATTTTTACACAAGTGTGCCCCTCTTCAGGCATTTGTTCCTAGAACAGATTGGCTGCTGCGGCACCGCGCAACCTAGTCACCGGGGCTTCCCCAACGGCTCATTACCACCCGTCTTGCAAGGGGGAGAGGGCTGCCTTGTGTAACGAAGAACTGCTCGCTGTGAAATGGAGAGACAAGCATGGCGTTTACATGCTCTCCTCCATTCACGCAGACACGACAATACAAATTGAACGGGCAACCAGTGTCGTTGAAAAGCCCCTCTCGGTCCACGACTATAATTTGCTCATGGGAGGGTGGACTTCAATGACCAGATGTTGGCCCCATATTTGCTTTCCCGCAGGACCAGACGCTGGTAAGAAGGTGTCTGTATATCTAATTCAATTGGCTATGTATAATAGTTTTGTTCTCTACAGTAAGGCTGGGAGAACAGGATCCTTCCTCAAATTTCAGGAAGAGATCATCGAGAACCTCCTGTATCCAGGAGGTTCCGTGGCCCCAAACCCCAGTGTATTGAGCAGTCTACACGAGCGACACTTCCCCAGTGTCGTTGCTGGTACCTCAACCCAACCGTCACCCCGAAAAAGATGTCGTGTCTGTAGCAGGAGTGGAATAAGGCGTGACACCCGTTATTTCTGTCCTGACTGTCCTGACCACCCTGCCCTATGCCTAGGGAGTGTTTCCGGAAGTACCACACTCAGGTACACTTAGGGACGTAGGGATTGCAGGACACAGGTAGTTTTTACACTCAGGATCTAGGGTCTCTCAGGATACTAGGTTTTGAGAGACCCTAACACATAGGGGACGGTGCTGGTGTGCTACAGCAGAAATGTGAAACGGTAGAAACCTCTCCTTTCACTTGGGATAAAGTGCATAATGTACTTCGCACCATCTCTGTAGTTCAGGTTTTAAAAGTTTTATGATGTTCAGGTTTAGAAAAAGTTTTATGTTCAGGTTTTATAAAGTTTGTAACGTTCAAGTGTATGAGCCTGCTGCCTGTTTTTTCTTCTCCCCCTAACCACCCTTTATTTTCCAGGTAGACCAACGGACCAACAGACGAAAACGCTGCAGCTCTGATGTGCATTCTGAGAGAAGCATTGCGCTGCTGTCAGAAGACACATGAAGTCAGTGTATGCGGCGCTGCAAGACGAGATTTCTCCTCTACAGGACAGGTACGCTTGCCCAGGCATATGAGCTGAGGAGAGGTGTTGGAGTTCATATGCATTGGCAAACACTTTGTATCAAAAATCTGGCAAAGATGTCTTCCTCCACAACGATCAATTGATCGATGTGAATGGAGAAATCACGTTTGCCAGGACATAGGAGCTGAAGTGGGTATGGATGTTTGGGCGGCCCCTAAAATGCCAGGGCAGTAAAAATACCCACAAGTGACCCCATTTCGTAAAGTAGACACTCTAAGGTATTCGCTGATGGGCATAGTGAGTTCATGGAAGTTTTTATTTTTGTCACAAGTTAGCGGAAAATGAAATTTTTCGAAAAAAGAAAATCCATTTCCGCTAACTTCCATGAACTCGCTATGCCCTCAGTGAATACCTTAGGGTGTCTACTTTCTGAAATGGGGTCATTTATGGGGTTTTTCTACTGTCTGGGCATTGTAGTACCTCAGGAAACAGGACAGGTGCTCAGAAAGTCAAAGTGCGGAAATTCACTTTTTGCACCATAGTTTGTAAACGCTATAACTTTTACCCAAACCAATACATATACACTTATTGCATTTTTTTTTATCAAAGACATATAGAACAATAAATTTAGAGAAAAATTTATAGAGAAATGTAGTTTTATTTGGCAAATTTTCTAACAGAAAGTGAAAAATGACATTTTTTGCAAACATTTCGTAAAAAAAGTAAAATATCAAAAAAGTAAAAATGTCAGCAGCAATGAAATACCACCAAATGAAAGCTCTATTAGTGAGAAGAAAAGGAGGTAAAATTCATTTGGGTGGTAAGTTGTATGATGGAGCAATAAACGGTGAAAGTAGCGTAGTGCAAAATTGTAAAAGTGGCCTGGTCATTAAGGGTGTTTAAGCTAGGGGGCTGAGGTGGTTAAAGGGGCAGACGTTGTGGAGGTCACTGTTAAAGAGGCGGGCGCTGTGGAGGTCACTGTTAAAGGGGCAGGGCATTGTGGAGGTCACTGTTAAAGGGGCGGGTGCTGTGGAGGTCACTGTTAAAGAGGTGGGCACTGTGGAGGTTACTGTTATAAGGGCAGGCACTGTGGAGGTCACTGTTAAAGAGGTGGGCACTGTGGAGGTCACTGTTAAAGGGGCAGGCACTGTGGAGTTCACTATTAAAGAGCCGGGCTCTGTGGAGGTCACTGTTAACAGGGCTATAGAGGTCACTGTTATGAAGGATACTGTCAATATCTTTTAACGACATACACAAACATGAAATGAAATAGATGAAATATACCTGTGCAAAACTGGGTCCTTCTGCTAGTCTCTGAGTTTCTGTCTGTCTGTTCTTTATATGCGACCAAACGACTGGACCGATCTTCACCAAATTTGCACACAGGTATATCAAGTGTCCGGGAAGGTTTTAGACCGGGCCTCAGATCTTTAGGACGTACTGTTCCTGAGATATTCCCAAAAATGACCTGCATTAGCCAATACAAGCCTGCAAGTCTTTCTCTTCATATCCCAACTGCCATACACACGGTCACATGTCCATTATCAGCCAATAGAAGCTCGCAGGCCCTTAGTCTCCACATACACACAGTTTTACTCCATGTTTCCATAAAAAACAGCCATTTTTCTTCACTGCTGTAGGTCAACTTTAGGCTAGTGCTACACGGCGACAATAAGTCGCACGTCACATAGGGCACAACTACACTGCTACATGTGTCGTGCGACATTGATGTCGCACCAATGTCGCAAGATCATTGGATGGATTTTTAGCAACTGTCATGTTGCAGCATGTCGCAGTGCGACACCATAGCCTATCATTGTAAAAATTGTTGAGACAAAATATTGCGCGACACATGTTGTGTAGCCCTATCTTTAAAGGGGCAGGGTGCTGTGGAAGTCACTGGTAAGGGGCAGGGGCCAGGATTAAAGGGGCAGCTGCTGTGGAGGTCACTGTTAAAGAGACGGGCACTGTGAAGGTCACTGTTAAAGGGGAATTCACTGTGGATGTTACTGTTAAGGGGAAGGTTACTGTGGAGGTCACTGTTAAGGAGGCAGGGGCCACTATCAAAGGAGCAACTGCTGTGGAGGTCACTGTTAAGGCAGCAGGGTACTGTGAGGTCACATGTCGTTGTGTAGCCCTAGCATTAAAGGGGCAGGGTGCTGTGGAAGTCACTGTTAAAGGGGCAGGGGCCACTAATAAAAGGGATGGGTGCTGTGGAGGTCACTGTTAAAGGGGCGTTCACTGTGGATGTCACTGTAAAGTAGGCAGGCCCCTGAGGAGGTCACTGTCAAGGGAGTGGGGTGCTGTGAAACTAACTGATAAAGGGGCAGGCTGCTATGAAGATCATAGTTAAGGGGATGGGCTGCAGTAGAGGTCCCATTTTAAGGAGGCGGGGCACTGTGGGGGCAGTGTTAAGGGGTGGGGGACTGTGGAGTTCACTGTTAAGGGGCTGGGTACTGTACAGGTCACTGTTATGGGGGATACTGTTGATATCTTTTAACGACACACACAAACATTAAATGGAATAGATGAAATATACCCGTGCAAAGACAGGTCCTTCTGCTAGTATGTGTATATATATATATATATATATATATATATATTTATACACACAAAGATAGATAGATAGATGAATACCAACATATATGCAGAGATAGAAAGAAAATAAAACAGTCGATGACATCACAATTGCTGGTAACTTATTCAGAAGTATCACCTTATATGGTCGATGACATCACAATGGCAGGTGACATCACAGTGGCTACCTAGGCAGCTGCACAGGTAAGAATCTTTGCATTCACTTGCTGCAGCCAGCGGAAACACTTGTGAGCGCCATCCCTTGCGGATTTTATCTTCGATACTTTTGCCTTTGCCAAAAATGAAGGCAAAAAGAAGAGAAAACATTTAGATGAAGGAGAGGAGGAGGAAGAAAAGAATGGTGGTGATGATGTCCAGGAGAAGCCAGGTAAAGCTGAGAAACCAAGAAAGAACCGGTTCTTAGCGCGCCTGCAGAAAACCTGGGCAAGGATTGCTGGGCGTAAGAGGAGGAGAACTTCCATCCAAGAAAAGAGAAGTTCAGAAGAACTCCCAGGACCCAGCCACATCAATATGGTGGACAGCACAGGTAGGAGGACATCATGTACCTTCTTATATAATACAACGTTATGGTCATTGTTACAGTACCCCATGTTACTGACAAAATGATCCCAATGCTATAGATACTAATTTGTAGAAATAATGGGGGAATTATCAAAAGTGGAGGAGTTGTCTATAGAAACCAATCAGATTCCAGCACTCATCTCTTATAACCATAAAATTATAATAAAAGCTATCTGACTGGTAGCTGCGAGCAACTTCTTCACTTTCCATCTGTACCACTTTCTAAAGAGCAATGGTGACATGTCATAGTGAATATAGTATGTACTATACCAATATATAAAGCAGCCTTCTGGGTTCTGATGTCACTTTTTATCATATATATGTATTTTACAGTTGACATTCCACCAAAAGAGAAGGAAAAGATAGACCAAACGGAGGTAAATCAGATCATCATGGCTGATGACAAGGAGACAGAACTGGTGACAGACAATTTAGTGGAACAGGAACTGCTAGCAGAATACCATCAGATTCATGACCTGATCCACAACATGGAAGAGCTCTACATCCAGTACTATGGTGGACAGGATAAAGAACAACAATATGAAGCTGAAATGCTAGCAGAATACCATCAGATTCATGACCTGATCCACAGGATGGAAGATCTGTATGTCCAGTATTATGGTGAACAGGATGGAGAACAACTGCAAAATGAGGATGGAAATAACAAGAAAGATGAAGAGGAGAGACTGGAGAATGCACAGAGAGCCAAGAAAAGCCAAAAAGCCTGTTCTTAAACCGCCTACAAAAATCATGGGCGAGGATTGCTGGGTTTAAATGGAAAAGGACAAGTCCCATCAAAGAACAAAGTCCTTGTGAAATCCCAGGACCCAGTCACATCAGAGGTAGGAAATCATGAAGTATCTGGAAATGTTCATGGGAATAGTTCAGAACCTTTACAGGTTACACAGAGTTAGGGTGCATTCACGCAATGCCTGAGGTACTATTTAGTGTATGTTCCAGGTAGCTCATGGCATATACAGGAATGAGATCCAGAGCAACTCTCCGAATAAAATGGATTATAGCTTTTAGAGAACGTCTAAGCGACGATTTTGAGCAAGAGAAGTGTTGCGTGCCCGCCTAGTGTCCACGATTTGCAGAGAGCAGGGCTACCATAGGAATAAATGGGGTTGCAGTGTGACTCACATGTTTGCTACGACATGTAAATTGTAAAAATTTGAACACTGCAATTGGCGTGTGGTGGTCGCAAAAAAACAGGTAAGTCGTGCTGTGACCCCACCCATTTCTAGGGCAGCTCCACGACACTGGGATCTTTGGGCTCAAGTCATACTCTTATTCAAGTCCTTTTAAAACTGTCCTCTAAGCCGTCTCCAAACATCATATAGTGGGGTACAGCAGAAGCATTTAGTACATTAGTCCTTATTCATGACTAGTGTTGGCCGAAATATGTCACCTGGGGAGGTTTTTCCTATTTATACTGTACCTGCTGAACCTCATTTTATAATATTCGCACACTGCTTAAATGATTATTTTAACTTGAATAAAACCTGGAATTATTGAATAGTTGTATCAGATCTCATTCACACATGTTGCTTTAGGAGATTTGGAAATATTGTGATTTAATATTTTATTAATGTTTAGCTTATGGCATACCTAGGATATCTTCATACCATCTGTGTATTTTGGAGGTCACTTTGTTTCGTATATTTGGCAAAGATTTTGTTGCAGTAGTGATTTGCAGCAAAATCTGAGACTTCTTACCCTTCCACGCCATGTAGGCCAGTTCTAGAACAAAAAAGGGGCGTGTAATGGGCATGGAAGAGGGCGGCCGATTTTGACATAGAAAATGCTCTAAATCTATGCCAGCAAGGGAGCTGCTTTAGTTTTAAGGCTGTTATACGCCAATGATAAAGATGTTTAAATTAGATATGGCGGCCTCTACATAACTTAGGCGCATCAGGCTCTAGTGCAGGGTTAATATGACCTCTGTCTAAAATGCCAGTCTTAACAAATGACCCCATTTCTTTCTAACCATAGAATCACATAGGCCTCGGATTGGTATTTAGGGTTTTATCCTGTACTGAATATAATGTAGGTTTTAGGTTTCATGAATGATTATATATGAATATATATATATATATATATATATATATATATATATATATATATTCGGATGTGGGTTTTACTTGTATAAAATTCTACATCATTTGTTTCTTTCTTTTCTGCAAACAGCCAAAGTGTCATCTAAAGGGAAGAAAAAGGAGGACGATAAGGGGGAAAAAAAGCATAAAGGTCAGTGATAAGAGAAAAGATGGTGGATCTGAGAAGTTAAGCAGCAGCTCTCTAGAACGGGAGAAACTTGAGGAGCTCAGCAGATCTACCAAAACGTCTCAGAGCAGCAGTAGCCATCAACAGAAAACTGGCAACTGTCTGGAGGAACCTGATCAGTCTGGCAAGAAAACATCTGCCACAGTACCCCTTTCATTACAGTCCTTCACTTTCCATCAGAAACTGGGAGCAGGAAGCTTTGGTCAAGTCTACTTGGCAAGAGATGTCATCCGCCAGGAATGTGTTGCCATTAAAGTGGCGGATAAACGGGATTTTACGGAGCGTGGATACAGTTTGGTAGAACGCCATATCCTACAACTATCCCACCAGAGTCCTTACCTGATTCATGGCCTGGCCGCCTTCCACACCCGAAACTTTGTCTATTACGTGATGGAATTGGCCACCAGAGGGGACCTATTTGTTTTTATGAGAAAGATCTTTCCTCTTGATACTGCCACCATACGATTCATCTTGGCAGAAGTGGTCTGTGGCACAGAGTTCCTGCACAACAAAGACATTCTACACCGGGACCTAAAGCCACTTAACATCCTTCTGACCGTAGACGGTCATGTCAAAATAACAGACTTTGGCATGGCAGCAATGGGTGTGCATCAGGGGCCATCAAAGAGGATGATAGGTACACCAGGATTCGCAGCCCCAGAACTGGTGAGAGGCCACTCACATAGACAAGGGGTAGATTATTTTGCAATTGGCGTGATTCTGTACAAACTCTACACAAGAAGGGCTCCTTTCCCTGGAAAACATCTCATAGAAATTGAGTATTCTGTTCTCTACAGTCCTCCAGTCTACAGAGAGTCTCTGCCTCCTGAAGCAGTCGACGTCTTACAAGGGCTGCTGTGTAAAAATCCGTTACAGAGGCTAGGAGTAAAGGGAGACATCAAAAGCCATCCATTTTTTGCAGATATCAGTTGGGAAGATGTAGAAGCCAGAAGAATGGCACCACCAGCGATCATGATGGCAGCTCCTATTGACCTTAAAATGAACCAAACTCTGGAATATGCTGAATCGCCAAACATAGTAAGATCTAAACACCAGAAGATCTTCAATCAGTTTAGCTTTGTATGTTCAGAGTGGTCAAGACAATATCATCCTGTCATTGTGCAGACCCAAACTTGGATGGCCAAACTATTTACGAAGAGGCCATTCAGTAAGAAAGAAAAGTAACTGGTCTGTGGATAAAGCTGGTGGATGACCAACTCAAACCAGAAAAGAATATGAAATCCATCAATATTCTCCATCTCTAAATTCCAAAACTACCTGTCACCATGAAGCAGCTCCTGTAGAAGGCAGCACTGCCAAAAATAATACCAGTAGATGCTACCACACCAGGTGAGTATGGAGTGAAGAGAAGACATTCTCCTCAAGTTTTCATGTCAACTGAGAAGGCAATTGTTAAATCTCTCATAGATGGCCAATCAACATTAGAAACAAATTGACTCATGCTTTATTTCTTTTTTTCATAGGGGATTCTGCTTATTACAATGTCTCCATTACGGCCTGTGACCTACAGCTTCCACCATCACTTCTCATTAGATCTTTTTGCTGTCCACCTACCACAGTCTAAACCACCCACCATTCCAATTTGACAATGTAAGTATAACACCATAGTATTATTTTTGCTGTGTTGCCAGTGGTGTAACTATAGGGGGTAACTATCAAGACGCATGAAGCCTGAACCAAAGGTAAATGTGCAACTTTAGTAAGTGACTAGGGATGGCGTGATCATAGTCTTTTTGTCTTTTAGCCTAATATTTACTTCCCTCCATTTAGTGGTTAATAAGAATTAGGCCCAAGTCACATAACCATATTTTTGTTCCACATCTGATCTGCATTTTGCTGATTAGATGCAGATTCATCCATTGCAATGGTTCTGCAAAAATGTGGACAGCATCCGTATATTTATATCACAGTCCCACAAAAAATATAGATCATGTCTTAATCTGGTCCGTTTGGTGGACAAGAACAAGCATTATTTCAATGTACGAAGAAAAAAAAAATGATACAACACGGACGTCACACAGACATCATCAGTATATTTTGGGGGTCGCAAAATACATACAGTCTTGAGAATGCACCCTCAGACTATTTTTATCCAACCAAGGTACTTTAAAGGGAGTCTTTCACCTAATCTGAGCGTTTTAGACCGCTCAGATCAGGTTACAGACTCTTTGCGCCTCATTACTATACTACCTTTCTTTGGCCGGCACATGCGCAATATGAAAAGCTGTTCCTCTGCCCATAATGGGCAGAGCAGTGCGCATGCGTCGGCCAACTAAAGACATCCGTCCCGCCGTTGTTGTGCCGCTCGGCTGAAGGAGGTAATAGGACAGAGCATCTGGACCACGGACGAATAAAAGAAAGGTAGTATAGTAATGAGGGGCAAGAGTCTGTAACCTGATCTGAGCGGTCTAAAACACTCAGATTAGGTGAAAGACTCCCTTTAATTATGCTCGAGTGACTAGTAGCGGTGATACTTGAGGAGCCCCACCAGGTCTACAGTATAAAGCCCCTATTAGACTCCAGAATTTTTGGTTTGCAGTGATAATTAACTTGTATAATAGAGCAGCCAATCAACAAGCATTTGCTCGTTCATCGGTTGATGGGCATCTTTCATCAGGATATAAGAGGCTCGATTATCGGCAGCAAATCTCTCTGTGTAATCAGGAATGTGCTGCTGATAATGAATAGAAACAACCTAGATAGAAGATACCAGACCGCGGTATCATTGCAAAACACATTTTTATTACCATATTAAAAGGTGCATATAGCACATACAATTAAAATACATAAGGGGGGTGCATAGATGGGCGGCATCCAAGAGGAGAGACGGAGGGGAGAAGGTCCGATAAACAGGTCAAATGTACAAAGTGCAAGTGCATACAATCAAGAAAGTAATAACATCATACCCATACTGTGTCTCTCCTCCGGGATGGCGCCATCCCGGAGGAGAGACATAGTATGGGTATGATGTTATTACTTGCTGATTGTATGCACTTGCACTTGTACATTTGACCTGTTTATCGGACCTTCTCCCCTCCGTCTCTCCTCTGGATGCCGCCCATTTATGCACCCCTTATGTATTTTAATTGTATGTGCTATATGCACTCTTTAATATGGTAATAAAATGTGTTTTGCAATGATACGCGGTCTGGTATCTTCTATCTAGGTTGTTTTGATTTATGTGCCATAGGCGTTGTGTTATACATTTGTGATACTTGGGCTCATGGTGGCCCAGTACTGGCTATAACCTTTGTTGATTTATTTATTTATTTATTTTTTTAATGAATAGCCGGTAGCAGTCGCTCCTCCAGCATCCGGTCTGCATTGTCCTGTGTAATCAGGCCGGTGTAACCAAGCACTAATGGATATGTTCTCCTCCATCGGCGCTTGCACTGCCCGTACTAATTTCACAGGCTCCAGCACAACTCCCAAAATACAACTGTCTTGATAAGGCAGTGCAATTGGACATTTAATGTGAAGATCTAACTGTCCCTGTAAAGATTACATGATATGGAAAGTGTTTATTCTATCAGATACTGACCCAGACATGTTTATCTGTCTTCTTACAGCGAACACCGGACAAGACAACTCAACCGGACTTTCCCTTTAACCGGATTTGACAAACCTACCGAGTGTCCACCACTGAACATCCACGTAGATTGGAGCACCAACAATCCAGGGTTTCATTCCGATCGCCATATTTGGGGTCAGGGAGGAATTTTTCCCCCTTATATGAGGACAACTAATATTCCTCAGGGGTTTTTCACCTTCCTCTGGATCATCATAGCAAGTAATTAAAGGTTGAAATTGAAGGACTTCTTTCAGCCATACTTGCTATGTAACCATCTACAACGTGGTGGCAGAGACAGAAGGAACCTGCAAAGATAGAAAGCAGATCCTTCACCTACCGGACGTGACAGAAGGAAGCTGCTAAGATATAAAGCAGCTCCTTCACCTACTGGACGTGACAGAAGGAAGCTGCTAAGATATAAAGCGGCTCCTTCACTTACCAGACATGATTGTAAGATCTTTCATGAATTAATAAATATTAAAATCTATAGAGAGTTTGTCTTTATTATATCTATACACAACTACAATAAGTATGGTGTGACTTCACATTATGATGGGCTAAGATCAAGGCCAGATTGGGCCAGAAATTTAGCCCTGGCATTTGAAAGCCTACAGGCCCACCACAAAATTGCCATTTAAAATGTAATGGATTATAAATATAATGCATTACACTTTAAAAGCAATTAAAGTACTGTTTGTTATAGTCCCATATGTTTGGCATTGTCGCTTCTGTAATTACCCAGACTATATATATACAGATATATCACATAACAGGACAATGAAAAAATTAAGAAAAACACTTGGTCATAATGGCCCAAACAAGCTTGGTCACTAAGGGGTTAAGAAGCTTTGCTAGCAAATCCCTTGAGGACTTTGTCCAAAAAGGTAGCTGTCATGGTGTGCTTCACTGAGATAGTTGTGCTGTGTAAGCTGGCTGCATGCTCTCTTGCATACTGGCTGCATTCTGAAACCTGTGTATGCCGGTTGCTTGAGGCTGTGTGCATGCTGCGGTGTTGTATGTGAATGGTTGCCTGTGTGTGTCTCCCCATATCCATATCTCTGTGTGTTCTGTCCTCCTTATGTGTGAAGGTACATAGCTTGACAGACTGCTAAACCTTATCCCGGCATTGAATTGACAATGGAGTATCGTCCAACTCTACCTTTATTGCAAGGATGTACATGCGCGGTAAAACTGGGGAACAGAAAAACAATGCACTTACTAATGGGGTCTGACATATAGCAATGCATATGATACATTTCTGTGCATAGCAATGCACATACAAACACAGATTTAAAAAATGCAGATAGACATCTATGAGGGTATACAGATAGAAACAGGAGCATGCTATCCTATCTGCATGGCATGCATGGTCCCTAGCTGTTAAATGTAAGCTGCTATAAAAGAGAGGAAAAAGATATGCAAATACATATGCAAACAGATACAAACAGGCTGTAATGTGGCTATGTGACATACCAACGATGCTACCGTGAGCTTAGATGTAGAGGATGACTCCAGAGACTTCCAGACCATGTGCTAACCACCACAAAGATGGCTGTAAATGAGGAAATGACTGCTATATGCAGGGCTGATGAGGCCACTGAGATATGGAAGCTGAAGTAGACCAAACTTCTAATGTGAATAGCTAAAATTGTATGTAAAATGGCCACTAGAGGGTGCTGTTACACAATGAACAGAGAATTATACATAAAGCATATTAACTATACATGAAAAACTATGAATAAATTAACAATAAACTTGCTGAAGGCATGACTCTGCCCGCCTGGTATCTATAGGATACCACATTAAGTCACTTCTGGCGAGAGCAATAAAATCAGTTCAGTAAGGGGTCTGAGGAAGAGTTTAGGCTCATGTTTAGTGTTGAGCGAACAGTTCGAGCATAGTTCGGGTTAGTACCGAATTTTGGGGTGATCGGGACACAGACCCGAACATTTTCAAAAAAGTTCGGGTTTGGGTTCGTTGTTCGGCGATTACTTCCCGCTTTCTGAAGGGCTGCACAGCAGCCAATCAGCTAGTGTTTTACTTCTTGCCCTAAGAGCCCATTACAGCCATGCCTACTAATGGCATGGGTGTGATTGGCCAAGTGCAGCATCTGACCCAGCCTCTATTTAAGCTGGAGTCACGTAGCGCCGCATGTCACACTGCTCTGATTAGTGTAGGGAGAGGACGCAGCTTCTGTGAGAGCGAGATTAGGCAGGGAAAAGTCAGCAACAGCACCTAATGAACTGATCGATCTACAGCTATGAATGATTGAACTTCTGCTAGTTACTTGCTCACTGGTTTTTAGGCTGCACAGAGCGTTTTTCTGTCACTTATTTTCTGGGGTGATCGGTGGCCATTTTGTGACTTGTGGTGCACCAGAACAAGCTGCCACCAAGTCCATCAATCCATCAATACTAGTTTTTTTTTTTTTTTTGCTATATCCTACATCAGGGGCTTGGCTGTGCTAATTGTCACCCTTAGTAACTCAGGATAGCAATTTCTATATTTTATTAAGGGGTTAAATACAATTGCCCAAATACCAATCCCCTAAATCTGGTGTTCCAGCTTTGGCTAGCCAAGTATAATACTGTCTGCTGTCTGGCAAAGGATAGATTATTTTCTGTGGTGAAATTCAATTGCCAAAATAGCAATACCATAAATCAGTGGTTTCAGCTGTGGCTGGCCAAGTTTCATAGTGTCCTGCAAATTATATATTTTGTTCTGGGGTGAAATTCAATTGCCAAAATAGCAATACCCTGAATCTGGTGTCCCAGCTGTTGCAGGCCAAGTGTTAATCAGTCGGTAAAAGGGTATATTTTGTTCTGGGGTGAAATTCAATTGCCAAAATAGCAATACCATAAATCAGTGGTTTCAGCTGTGGCTGGCAAAGTATAATAGCGTCCGCCAAAACATATATTTTGTTGTGAGGTGAAATTCAATTGCCAAAATAGCAATACCCTGAATCTGGTGGTCCAGCTGTTGCAGGCCTAGTTTAAATCTGTCCGTAACAGGGTATATTTTGTTCTGGGTGAAATTCAATTGCCAAAATAGCAATACTATAAATCAGTGGTTTCAGCTGTGGCTGGCCAAGTTTCATAGTGTCCTGCAAATTATATATTTTGTTCTGGGGTGAAATTCAATTGCCAAAATAGCAATACCATAAATCAGTGGTTTCAGCTGTGGCTGGCCAAGTTTCATAGTGTCCGCAAAAACATGTATTTTGTTCTGGGGTGAAATTCAATTGCCAAAATAGCAACACCCTGAATCTGGTGTTCGAGCAGTTGCAGGCCAATTGTAAATCTGTCCATAAAAGGATACCTTTCACCCAGGGCCTAAATACTAGCCCTAAAAGAGATATTCCCCTAAATCAGTGGTTACTGCTGTGCCTGGATTAGTGTAATACGCTACATAAATAAATAGGCAGATAGTGTTAGGTGCCTGTAAAAAAAAGGCCTGAATTTAAAATCAATACATTGGGCCAAATATTTTTTTTCTTATTGTGGTGCTTGGTGAATGGTAACAATGAGAAAAAAAATCTAGTAAGGGACGCGGTCGTGGTGGTGTTAGTGTACCCTCTGGTGCTGGGAGAGGACGTGGCCATTCTCCCACAGCCACACGTCCTAGTGAACCAACTACCTCCGGTTCCAGTACCCACCAGAATTTACAGCGATATTTGGTGGGGCCCAATGCCGTTCTAAGGATGGTAAGGCCTGAGCAGGTACAGGCGCTAGTCAATTGGGTGGCCGACAGTGGATATAGCACGTTCACAACATTATCTCCCACCCAGTCTTCTGCAAAAAGCGCACAGGTGGCACCTGAAAACCAAGCCCATCAGTCTATCACATCACCCCCATGCATATCAGGAAAACTGTCTGAGCCTCAAGTTATGCAGCAGTCTCTTATGCTGTTTGAAGACTCTGCTGGCAGGGTTTCCCAAGGGAATCCACCTAGCCCTTCCCCAGTGGTGGAAGACATAGAATGCACTGATGCACAACCACTGATGTTTCCTGATGATGAGGACATGGCAATACCACCTCATCGGAGTCCGCACGTCTCTGATGATGACGAAACACAGGTGCCAACTGCTGTGTCTTTCTGCAGTGTGCAGACCGAACAGGAGGTAAGGGAAGAAGACTGTGTGGAAGACGATGCAGGGGACAATGAGGTCCTAGAACCCACATGGAATGAAGGTCGTGCCACAGACTTTCATAGTTCAGAGGAAGAGGCAGTGGTGAGACCGAGCCAACAGCGTAGCAAAAGAGGGAGCAGGGGGCAAAAGCAGACCAGCCGCCGCCAAGAGAGTTCGCCTGCTACTGGCCACCGCCACCAGGGACCGAGCACCCCAAAGGCAGCTTCAAGGGGTTCCCTGGCATGGCACTTCTTTAAACAATGTGCTGACGACAAGACCCGAGTGGTTTGCATGCTGTGCCATCAGATCCTGAAGCGAGGCATTAACGTTCTGAACTTTAGCACAACCTGCATGACCAGGCATCTACATGCAAAGCATGAACTGCAGTGGAGTAAACCCCTGCAAAACAAGGAACTCACTCTGGCTCCCCCTGCTCACCACCAACTTCAGCACAGCCCGGGGTAAACGTCAGCAGGCCATTCTGAAACTCATATGTTTGGGGGACAGGCCCCACACCGCGCAGGAGTTGTGGCGGGGTATTGAACAACAGACCGACGAGTGGTTTCTGCCGGTGGGCCTCAAGCCCGGCCTGGTGGTGTGCGATAATGGGCGAAATCTCGTCACAGCTCTGGGACTAGCCGGTTTGACACACATCCCTTGCCTGGCGCATGTGCTGAATTTGGTGGTGCATAAGTTCATTCAAAACTACCCCGACATGTCAGAGCTGCTGCATAAAGTGTGGGCCGTCTGTGCGCGCTTCCAGCGTTCACATCCTGCCGCTGCTCGCCTGTCTGCGCTCACCGCCTCATATCCGACGTGCCCACCAGGTGGAACTCCACCTTGCACATGCTGGAGAGACTGTGCGAGCAGCAGCAGGCCATAGTGGAGTTTCAGCTGCAGCACGCACGCGTCAGTCGCACTGCGGAACAGCACCACTTCACCACCAATGATTGGGCCTCCATGCGAGACCTGTGTGCCCTGTTGCGCTGTTTTGAGTACTCCACCAACATGGCCAGTGGCGATGACACCGTTATCAGCGTTACAATACCACTTCTATGTCTCCTTGAGAAAACGCTTAGGGCGATGATGGAAGAGGAGGTGGCCCAGGAGGAGGAGGAGGATGAGGGGTCATTTTTACCACTTTCAGGCCAGTCTGTTAGAAGTGGCTCAGAGGGAGGTTTTTTGCAACAGCAGAGGCCAGGTACAAATGTGGCCAGCCAGGGCCCACTACTGGAGGACGAGGAGGATGAGGAGGAGGTGGATGCTGGGCCGAAATAACTGAAAGTGGCCTTCTCCAGTGGTGGGTGATATGACACATGATTCCTTGCAGTGGGACCTGTTTCCTCGGTCTGGGTGCTGGGCCGAAATAACTGAAAGTGGCCTTCTCCAGTGGTGGGTGATATGACGCATGATTCCTTGCAGTGGGACCTGTATCCTCGGTCTGTGTGCTGGGCCAAAATAACTGAAAGTGGCCTTCTCCAGTGGTGAGTGATATGACACGATTCCTTGCAGTGGGACCTGTATCCTCGGTCTGGGTGCTGGGCCGAAATAACTGAAAGTGGCCTTCTCCAGTGGTGGGTGATATGATGCATGATTCCTTGCAGTGGGACCTGTATCCTCGGTCTGGGTGCTGGGCCGAAATAACTGAAAGTGGCCTTCTCCAGTGGTGGGTGATATGACGCATGATTCCTTGCTGTGGGACCTCTCTCCAATTGATATTGGTTAATTTTTATTTATTTTATTTTAATTAATTTCCCTATCCACATTTGTTTGCAGGGGATTTACCTACATTTTGCTGCCTTTGGCAGCCCTCTAGCCCTTTCCTGGACTATTTTACAGCCTTTTTAGTGCCGGGTCCCCATTGACTTCAATGGGGTTCGGGTTCGGGATAAAGTTCGGGTCGAGTTCAGATCCCGAACCCGAACATTTTCGGGAAGTTCGGCCGAACTTCCCGAACCCGAACTTCCAGGTGTTCGCTCATCTCTACTCATGTTGCCTGCAGACTTTAACTTCTACCTTTCTGACCTTCCCATCTTCACTTGGGAACACCTTGGTTATCAGTCCCAAAGGCCAGTCATTTCTTTTTGCCTGGGGGTCTTTGACAAGGACAACATTACCAACCTCCATGTTGGGTTTGCTGGTTTGCTATTTATTCCAGGCATGTAGTGTAGAGAGGTATTGTTTCCTCCATTTATCCCAGAAGGCATCTGCTAGGGTTTGCACCCGTCTCCACTGACATATGTACAAGTCTTTAGTCAGGAGCGTAGCTAACGGCTCATGGGCCCTGGTGCAAGAGTTCAGCTTGGGCCCCCTTCCCTCAGTGCTTTGTGTGTCTTCTTATGTGGCACAAGGGTCTTTGGGCCCCCTCAGGCTCCTGGGCCCGGTAGCGACTGCTACCTCTGCACCCCCTATAGCTACGCCCATGTCTTTAGTACTAAACTCACCAGGAGGAGCAGACGCTGTACCAACCTTTTGGGTGAGAAGAGTGGAAGGGGTGAGCAAGAAAGGATCCTCTGGGTCGTTGGATATTGATGTCAAAGGCCTGACATTTATGATCGCCACTACTTCAGCCATGAAGGTCGAGAGAGTCTCATGGGTGAGCCTTGAAGTTTCCAGCTATAGAAAGACAATCTATAAAGGGGTCGTCTCTTGAGGGAACTGTCTTTTGGAACAATCTTTTGATTTTGGAGGAGTTCAAATTCTTGAGTATAAACCTCTTGTTGGATACAACGGATGATAACATCTCTGGCCTGTGTGAGCTCGTCCACTGTATGGGCCTTATGACAATAATGCCAACGTTTGCAGTGTTCAGATCCTGTAGGTATGGCTCTAAAAGATTAAAAGATCTGGTTATGTGAATCAAGCTGGCTATAGCTCTGTTCAGTGATTTCCACATAGAAAACTTGTTGAATCGTTTAGTTCCAAGCTCTCTGTTAGAATCTTTTGTGGTCAGTACAGAAACATGAGGATGAATTTCTGCATCAACATTTGGTTCTAGCAGCTCAAATTAGTTTTTATCAAGAGTGTCAAGTACAGGCCTGTAGAGGAATGGTGGTCCTGTGAGCCATGTAGTATCTTTATTTATTTTATTTTTTTTAAACTCTTTTTATTATCAAATAAATCGACATATGTCATACAGAAAATTCAAATATCGAGCTTACACGTGGAGTCTAGAATATTCATAATATCCATTTGCTTATGCATATTCTAAGTAAGGGAAAGTGGGGGGGGGGAGCAATGCACGTCATAAAAAAAAAAAAAAAAAACAATGTATGTGGCTGAGGCTAGAGCCCAGGGCTTATTTGAAAAGCAGATCATAGAGAGAATAAAGCGAAATTCCTGCTTGATAGGGAGTTCAGTGGCTTCCATGTACCCGGTCCTCCCATGGCTAAATCCACCAAGGAGAGGTATTTACATATATAGCAACATGCCTTATTGTCCAAGTACCTATGTACTGGAGGGCCTATGATTGCGGAAATTTTTCCAGGGACCCCAGATAGACGTGAATTTTGCGTGAGATCTGTCGGCCTAACTCACTAACTGTTCCATAAGGTATAACTGATATACCTTTTCTAACCATTGCGCTACTGTAGGTGGCTCTTTCTTCAACCAGCACATTGGGATTAGCAATCTAGCTGCTTGCACTAGCAGTGTAGGTAAATCTGAGAAAGCCGGTCTCCACGTTCGAGAGGGTAAACATAGGAGAACTGATGCTTGTGTCAGTTGTATTTTGGAGTTGGAAATATTATTTACCATCTTTTCCACCTGATCCCAAAAGGGTCGCAGGAGCGAGCACGACCATAATATGTGACCTAGCGTCCCCTCTTGAGATTGACATCTCCAGCATATGTTGGAACTCTGTAGCCCCATCCTATACGGACTCTCCCTCGTGTGAAGGGTTTCTGTTCTTGGTCGACCTGAAAAGTAAAGTGTCAGACTTGAGGTCCCAGCTGAGCCCTAAGCTGCGCTGCATGGGCAATGGGTCAGTTGCCAAGTCTAGATCTTTCAAATCACTGGCATGATCTTGAGTAGGAAAGGCCTCCATAACAACTTTGCAGTTTAAAGCTATCTTATGCAGCCTGAGGTTTGAACTTGGAGTCCTTTTGAGTAGACTGATTGCGGCCTCAGGTGAGGAAAGCGACTTTAAGCCATCATCTACGTAGAAGTCTCTTTCAACAAACTTCTTAACGTCTTCTCCATAGTCTCTTTCACCTTCTTGGGCAGAAAGTCTGAACCCATAAATAGCTACTGCAGGAGGCGGGCTGTTGCCGAAAACATGCACTTTCATGCGATATTCTATGATGTCTTGCGTGGGGTCATTGTCATGCCTTCAGCAAGTTTATTGTTAATTCATTCATAGTTTTATTACACCCTTACATAATTTATTAGGTCTTTATACTTTTTAAAGACTACAGCTGACCCCTCCAATTTGTATTTCTTAAAGTCCCTCTTTTTGTCATTTATTGCCCTTTTTACACTATTTGTAAGCCATGTGGGGTTTAATTTTATTCGCTTGTACTTGTTACATCTAGGAATTTATTTACCAATATACTTATCCAAAGTAGATTTAACCCCTTCAGTATCCTGCTATTTTTCACCTTAAGGACCAGGCCATTTTTGCAAATCTGACATGTGTCACTTTATGTGGTGATAAGTTTAAAACGCTTTTACTTATCCAAGCCATTCTGAGATAGTTTTCTCGTCACATATTGTACTTCATGACAGTGGTAAATGAGTCAAAATATTTCATTTTTATTTATAGAAAAATACCAAATTTACCAAAAATTTGGAAAAATTCTCAATTTTCTAAATTTTACTTTCTCTGCTTTTAAAACAGATAGTGATACCTCCTAAAATAGTTATTACTTTATGTTTCCTATATGTCTACTTCCTGTTTGGATCATTTTGTAAATTACATTTTCTTTTTTTGGGACGTTAAAAGGCTTAAAAGTTTAGAAAAAAAATCTGGAAATTTTTCTGAAAATTTCCAAAACCTACTTTTTAAGGACCAGTTCAGGTCTGAAGACACTTTGAGAGGCTTACATATTAGAAACCACCCATAAATGGCCCCATTTTACAAACAACACCCCTCAAGATATTCAAGACTGATTTTACAAACTTTGTTAACCCTTTAGGTGTTCCACAAGAATTAAAGGAAAATGTAGATGACATTTCCGATTGGTGATGTCAGGTGACAAAAAATGCTTTCTTAACACCGTTTTTTTCTTTTTTTTTTTTTTACAGTGTTCACATGAGGGGTTAGTTCATGTGATATTTTTATACAGCAGGTTCTTAAGGACGCGGCGATACCTAATATGTATACTTTTTTATATATTTAAGATTTACGCAATAACAGCATTTTTGAAACAAAAAAAATAATGTTTCAGTGTCTCCATACTCTGAGAGCCATAATTTTTTATTTTTTGGGAGATTGTCTTAGGTCTCATTTTTAGCGGAATGAGATGACAGTTTGATTCATATAATTTTGGCGTGTATGACTTTTTGATCGCTTGGTATTTCACTTTTTGTGATATAAGGTTACAAAAAAAACGTGTTCACCTGAAGGGTTAGGTCATGTGATATTTTTATAGAGCAGGTTGTTACGGACGTGGCAATACCTAATATGTATACCTTTTTATTTATTTGAGTTTTACATAATAATATTTTTAAAACAAAAACAAAAATCATGTTTTAGTGTCTTGATAGTCTGAGAGCCATAGATTTTTTTTTTTTTTTTGGGGCGATTGTCTTAGGTAGGGGCTCATTTTTTGTGGGCTTCCTTCCAGCCATCGGGTCCTCGACACAGCAGCGTGGGGACCCAAAGGCCACCCCGCACCTGGTAGGAGCCCACAAGTGCAGTGTGAGAGATAACCGCGGCAGTGCGAGAGTTAATACGCCGGCATTGGTGTTTTCATGCAGCAGGGGTCCAGCTATCAGTGACTGCCGGACCCCTGCCGCTGATCGGGCAGGCGCAGCTCCTGCACCCGCCCGATCAGCATGACGTACATGTATGTCATTGGTCCTTAAGTCACGGCCAGATATGATCATGTACGTCATGGGTCCTTATAGTCATTATGCCATTATGTGACAATAGTTGCCCCCACTCTATGTCCTGAAGTGTAGCACTCAACCCTTGGAAATTCGCCTTTATATATATATATATATATATATATATATATATATATACACACACACACATACAATGTATATATGGAAAATTTTGCCTGGAATAATGATACTAATCCATTACACAATTTCATTACACAATTTCATCAGAGAGACTTCTGATTGGCTTCAAATTTACTCTACAATATCATTAAGAACTGTCTTCAGCGTCAAAAAGTAAAGGGAGTGCAAAAAGGGAGGATATGACCTCCCCAAAGCTCCTGATTTTTACATCAAATCTGTCTGAGGACAGAAGGATCTGAACAAGCCTACATCCATAGAAGATCTGTTGTTAGTTCTCCAAGGTGCTTAGAATAAACTAATCGCCAAATTCCTTTAAAAAAACATTATGCAAGTGTACCTAGAAGAACTGATGCTGTTTTAAAGGCAAAGGGTGGTCACACCGAGTATTGATTGGATTTAGATTTCACTTTGTATTTTAATAAAAATAAACTATTTTAACACTTCTATTTTTCTTAATCTTATTCTGCAGCATTTTTCATTCACCTGCCTAATATTTTTGTACAGTATTGTGTGTATATAACATATATATATATATATATATATATTTATGTACACACACACAAAGATGATAGATAGATAGATAGATAGATAGATAGATAGATACAGAAAGGAGAGAGAAAAAAGCAGTCGATGACATCACAATTGCTGGTGACATGTTCAGAAAAGGCACCATATTTGGTCGATGACATCACAATGGCTGATGTGTGTTCAGAAAAGGCACCATATTTGGTCGATGACATCACAATGGCAGGTGACATCACAGTGGCTACCTAGGCAGCTGCACAGGTAAGAATCTTTGCATTCACTTGCTGCAGCCAGCGGAAACATTTGTGAGCGCCATCCCTCGCGGATTTTATCTTCGATACTTTTGCCTTTGCCAAAAAATGAAGGCAAAAAAGAAGAGAAAACATTTAGATGAAGGAGAGAAGGAGGAGAAAGAAAAGAATGTTGGTGATGATGTCCAGGAGAAGCCAGGTAAAGCTGAGAAACCAAGAAAGAACCGGTTCTTAGCGCGCCTGCAGAAAACCTGGGCAAGGATTGCTGGGCGTAAGAGGAGGAGAACTTCCATCCAAGAAAAAAGAAGTTCACAAGATCTCCCAGGACCCAGCCACATCAATATGGTGGACAGCACAGGTAGGAGGACATCATGTACCTTCTTATATAATACAACATTATGGTCATTGTTACAGTACCCCATGTTACTGACAAAATGATCCCAATGCTATAGATACTAATTTATAGAAATAAGGGGGAATTATCAAAAGCGGAGAAAAGTGGAGGAGTTGTCTATAGCAACCAACCAGATTCCAGCTCTCATCTCTTATAACCATAAAATAATAATAAAAGCTATCGGACTGTTAGCTGCAAGCAACTTCTTCACTTTCCATCTCTACCACTTTCTAAAGAGCAATGGTGACATGTCATAGTGAATAAAGTATGTACTATACCAATATATAAAGCAGCCTTCTGGGTTCTGATGTCACTTTTTATCATATATATGTATTTTACAGTTGACATTCCACCAAAAGAGAAGGAAAAGATAGACCAAACGAAGGTAAATCAGATCATCATGGCTGATGACAAGGAGACAGAACTGGTGACAGACAATTTAGTGGAACAGGAAATGCTAGCAGAATACCATCAGATTCATGACCTGATCCACAACATGGAAGAGCTCTACATCCAGTACTATGGTGGACAGGATAAAGAACAACAATATGAAGCTGAAATGCTAGCAGAATACCATCAGATTCATGACCTGATCCACAACATGGAAGAGCTCTACATCCAGTACTATGGTGGACAGGATAAAGAACAACAATATGAAGCTGAAATGCTAGCAGAATACCATCAGATTTATGACCTGATCCACAGGATGGAAGATCTGTATGTCCAGTATTATGGTGAACAGGATGGAGAACAACTGCAAAATGAGGATGGAAATAACAAGAAAGATGAAGAGGAGAGACTGGAGAATGCACAGAGAGCCAAGAAAAGCCAAAAAGCCTGTTCTTAAACCGCCTACAAAAATCATGGGCGAGGATTGCTGGGTTTAAATGGAAAAGGACAAGTCCCATCAAAGAACAAAGTCCTTGTGAAATCCCAGGACCCAGTCATATCAGAGGTAGGAAATCATGAAGTATCTGGAAATGTTCATGGGAATAGTTCAGAACCTTTACAGGTTACACAGAGTTAGGGTGCATTCACGCAATGCCTGAGGTACTATTTAGTGTATGTTCCAGGTAGCTCATGGCATATACGGGAATGAGATCCAGAGCAACTCTCCGAATAAAATGAATTATAGCTTTTAGAGAACGTCTAAGCGACGATTTTGAGCAAGAGAAGTGTTGCGTGCCCGCCTAGTGTCCACGATTTGCAGAGAGCAGGGCTACCATAGGAATAAATGGGGTTGCAGTGTGACTCACATGTTTGCGATGACATGTAAATTGTAAAAAATTTGAACACTGCAATTGGCGTGTGGTGGTCGCAAAAAAAAACAGGTAAGTCGTGCTGTGACCCCACCCATTTCTAGGGCAGCTCCACGACACTGGGATCTTTGGGCTCAAGTCATACTCTTATTCAAGTCCTTTTAAAACTGTCCTCTAAGCCGTCTCCAAACATCATATAGTGGGGTACAGCAGAAGCATTTAGTACAACATTAGTCCTTATTCATGACTAGTGTTGGCCGAAATATGTCACCTGGGGGGAGGTTTTTCCTATTTATACTGTACCTGCTGAACCTCATTTTATAATATTCGCACACTGCAGGGTTATTAAGACCGCTGTCTAAAATGCCAGTCTTAACAAATGACCCCATTTCTTTCTAACCATAGAATCACATGGGCCTCGGATTGGTATTTAGGGTTTTATCCTGTACTGAATATAATGTAGGTTTTAGGTTTCATGAATGATTATATATGAATATATATATATATATATATATATATATATATATATTCTGATGTGGGTTTTACTTGTATAAAATTCTACATCATTTGTTTCTTTCTTTTCTGCAAACAGCCAAAGTGTCATCTAAAGGGAAGAAAAAGGAGGACGATAAGGGGGGAAAAAAAAGCATAAAGGTCAGTGATAAGAGAAAAGATGGTGGATCTGAGAAGTTAAGCAGCAGCTCTCTAGAACGGGAGAAACTTGAGGAGCTCAGCAGATCTAGCAAAACGTCTCAGAGCAGCAGTAGCCATCAACAGAAAACTGGCAACTGTCTGGAGGAACCTGATCAGTCTGGCAAGAAAACATCTGCCACAGTACCCCTTTCATTACAGTCCTTCACTTTCCATCAGAAACTGGGAGCAGGAAGCTTTGGTCAAGTCTACTTGGCAAGAGATGTCATCCGCCAGGAATGTGTTGCCATTAAAGTGGCGGATAAACGGGATTTTACGGAGCGTGGATACAGTTTGGTAGAACGCCATATCCTACAACTATCCCACCAGAGTCCTTACCTGATTCATGGCCTGGCCGCCTTCCACACCCAAAACTTTGTCTATTACGTGATGGAATTGGCCACCAGAGGGGACCTATTTGTTTTTATGAGAAAGATCTTTCCTCTTGATACTGCCACCATACGATTCATCTTGGCAGAAGTGGTCTGTGGCACAGAGTTCCTGCACAACAAAGACATTCTACACCGGGACCTAAAGCCACTTAACATCCTTCTGACCGTAGACGGTCATGTCAAAATAACAGACTTTGGCATGGCAGCAATGGGTGTGCATCAGGGGCCATCAAAGAAGATGATAGGTACACCAGGATTCGCAGCCCCAGAACTGGTGAGAGGCCACTCACATAGACAAGGGGTAGATTATTTTGCAATTGGCGTGATTCTGTACAAACTCTACACAAGAAGGGCTCCTTTCCCTGGAAAACATCTCATAGAAATTGAGTATTCTGTTCTCTACTGTCCTCCAGTCTACCGAGAGTCTGTGCCTCCTGAAGCAGTCGACATCTTACAAGGGCTGCTGTGTAAAAATCCGTTACAGAGGCTAGGAGTAAAGGGAGACATCAAAAGCCATCCATTTTTTGCAGATATCAGTTGGGAAGATGTAGAAGCCAGAAGAATGGCACCACCAGCGATCATGATGGCAGCTCCTATTGACCTTAAAATGAACCAAACTCTGGAATATGCTGAATCGCCAAACATAATAAGATCTAAACACCAGAAGATCTTCAATCAGTTTAGCTTTGTATGTTCAGAGTGGTCAAGACAATATCATCCTGTCATTGTGCAGACCCAAACTTGGATGGCCAAACTATTTACAAAGAGGCCATTCAGTAAGAAAGAAAAGTAACTGGTCTGTGGATAAAGCTGGTGGATGACCAACTCAAACCAGAAAAGAATATGAAATCCATCAATATTCTCCATCTCTAAATTCCAAAAACTACCTGCCACCAGGAAGCAGCTCCTGTAGAAGGCAGCACTGCCAAAAATAATACCAGTAGATGCTACCACACCAGGTGAGTATGGAGTGAAGAGAAGACATTCTCCTCAAGTTTTCATGTCAACTGAGAAGGCAATTGTTAAATCTCTCATAGATGGCCAATCAACATTAGAAACAAATTGACTCATGCTTTATTTATTTTTTTCATAGGGGATTCTGCTTATTACTATGTCTCCATTACGGCCTGTGACCTACAGCTTCCACCATCACTTCTCATTAGATCTTTTTTGCTGTCCACATACCACAGTCTAAACCACCCACCATTCCAATTTGAAAATGTAAGTATAACACCATAGTATTATTTTTGCTGTGTTGCCAGTGGTGTAACTATAGGGGGTAACTATCGAGACGCATGAAGCCTGAACCAAAGGTAAATGTGCAACTTTAGTAAGTGACTAGGGATTGCGTGATCATAGTCTTTTTGTCTTTTAGCCTAATATTTACTTCCATCAATTTAGTGGTTAATAAGAATTAGGCCCAAGTCACATAACCATATTTTTGTTCCACATCTGATCTGCATTTTGCTGATTAGATGCAGATTCATCCATTGCAATGGTTCTGCAAAAATGTGGACAGCATCCGTATATTTATATCACAGTCCCACAAAAAATATAGATCATGTCTTATTCTGGTCCGTTTGGTGGACAAGAACAAGCATTATTTCAATGTACGAAGAAAAAAAAAAATGATACAACACGGACGTCACACAGACATCATCAGTATATTTGGGGGGTCGCAAAATACATACAGTCTTGAGAATGCACCCTCAGACTATTTTTATCCAACCAAGGTACTTTAAAGGGAGTCTTTCACCTAATCTGAGCGTTTTAGACCGCTCAGATCAGGTTACAGACTCTTGCCCCTCATTACTATACTACCTTTCTTTGGCCGGCGCATGCGCAATATGAAAGCTGTTCCTCTGCCCATAATGGGCAGAGCAGTGCGCATGCGTCGGCCAACTAAAGACATCCGTCCCGCCGTTGTTGTGCCGCTCGGCTGAAGGAGGTAATAGGACAGAGCATCTGGACCACGGACGAATAAAAGAAAGGTAGTATAGTAATGAGGGGCAAAGAGTCTGTAACCTGATCTGAGCGGTCTAAAACACTCAGATTAGGTGAAAGACTCCCTTTAATTATGCTCGAGTGACTAGTAGCGGTGATACTTGAGGAGCCCCACCAGGTCTACAGTATAAAGCCCCTATTAGACTCCAGAATTTTTGGTTTGCAGTGATAATTAACTTGTATAATAGAGCAGCCAATCAACAAGCATTTGCTCGTTCATCGGTTGATGGGCATCTTTCATCAGGATATAAGAGGCTCGATTATCGGCAGCAAATCTCTCTGTGTAATCAGGAATGTGCTGCTGATAATGAATAGCCGGTAGCAGTCGCTCCTCCAGCATCCAGTCTGCATTGCCCTGTGTAATCAGGCCGGTGTAACCAAGAACTAATGGATATGTTCTCCTCCATCGGCGCTTGCACTGCCCGTACTAATTTCACAGGCTCCAGCACAACTCCCAAAATACAACTGTCTCGATAAGGCAGTGCAATTGGACATTTAATGTGAAGATCTAACTGTCCCTGTAAAGATTACATGATATGGAAAGTGTTTATTCTATCAGATACTGACCCAGACATGTATATCTGTCTTCTTACAGCGAACACCGGACAAGACAACTCAACCGGACTTTCCCTTTAACCGGATTTGACAAACCTACCGAGTGTCCACCACTGAACATCCACGTAGATTGGAGCACCAACAATCCAGGGTTTCATTCCGATCGCCATATTTGGGGTCAGGGAGGAATTTTTCCCCTTATATGAGGACAACTAATATTCCTCAGGGGTTTTTCGCCTTCCTCTGGATCATCATAGCAAGTAATTAAAGGTTGAAATTGAAGGACTTCTTTCAGCCATACTTGCTATGTAACCATCTACAACGTGGTGGCAGAGACAGAAGGAACCTGCAAAGATAGAAAGCAGATCCTTCACCTACCGGACGTGACAGAAGGAAGCTGCTAAGATATAATGCAGCTCCTTCACCTACTGGACGTGACAGAAGGAAGCTGCTAAGATATAAAGCAGCTCCTTCACTTACCAGACATGATTGTAAGATCTTTCATGAATTAATAAATATTAAAATCTATAGAGAGTTTGTCTTTATTATATCTATACACAACTACAATAAGTATGGTGTGACTTCACATTATGATGGGCTAAGATCAAGGCCAGATTGGGCCAGAAATTTAGCCCTGGCATTTGAAAGCCTACAGGCCCACCACAAAATTGCCATTTAAAATGTAATGGATTATAAATATAATGCATTACACTTTAAAAGCAATTAAAGTACTGTTTGTTATAGTCCCATATGTTTGGCATTGCCGCTTCTGTAATTACCCAGACTATATATATACAGATATATCACATAACAGGACAATGAAAAAATTAAGAAAAACACTTGGTCATAATGGCCCAAACAAGCTTGGTCACTAAGGGGTTAAGAAGCTTTGCTAGCAAATCCCTTGAGGACTTTGTCCAAAAAGGTAGCTGTCATGGTGTGCTTCACTGAGATAGTTGTGCTGTGTAAGCTGGCTGCATGCTCTCTTGCATACTGGCTGCATTCTGAAACCTGTGTATGCCGGTTGCTTGAGGCTGTGTGCATGCTGCGGTGTTGTATGTGAACGGTTGCCTGTGTGTGTCTCCCCATATCCATATCTCTGTGTGTTCTGTCCTCCTTATGTGTGAAGGTACATAGCTTGACAGACTGCTAAACCTTATCCCGGCATTGAATTGACAATGGAGTATCGTCCAACTCTACCTTTATTGCAAGGATGTACATGCGCGGTAAAACTGGGGAACAGAAAAACAATGCACTTACTAATGGGGTCTGACATATAGCAATGCATAAGATACATTTCTGTGCATAGCAATGCACATACAAACACAGATTTAAAAAATGCAGATAGACATCTATGAGGGTATACAGATAGAAACAGGAGCATGCTATCCTATCTGCATGGCATGCATGGTCCCTAGCTGTTAACTGTAAGCTGCTATAAAAGAGAGGAAAAAGATATGCAAATACATATGCAAACAGATACATACAGGCTGTAATGTGGCTATGTGACATACCAACGATGCTACCGTGAGCTTAGATGTAGAGGATGACTCCAGAGACTTCCAGACCATGTGCTAACCACCACAAAGATGGCTGTAAATGAGGAAATGACTGCTATATGCAGGGCTGATGAGGTCACTGAGATATGGAAGCTGAAGTAGACCAAACTTCTAATGTGAATAGCTAAAATTGTATGTAAAACGGCCACTAGAGGGTGCTGTTACACAATGAACAGAGAATTATACATAAAGCATATTAACTATACATGAAAAACTATGAATAAATTAACAATAAACTTGCTGAAGGCATGACTCTACCCGCCTGGTATCTATAGGATACCACATTAAGTCACTTCTGGCGAGAGCAACAAAATCAGTTCAGTAAGGGGTCTGAGGAAGAGTTTAGGCTCATGTTTAGTGTTGAGCGAACAGTTCGAGCATAGTTCTGGTTCGTACCGAATTTTGGGGTGATCGGGACACGGACCCGAACATTTTCAAAAAAGTTCGGTTCGGGTTCGTTGTTCGGCGATTACTTCCCGCTTTCTGAAGGGCTGCACAGCAGTCAATCAGCTAGCGTTTTACTTCTTGCCCTATGAACCCATCACAGCCATGCCTACAAATGGCATGGCTGTGATTGGCCAAGTGCAGCAACTGACCCAGCCTCTATTTAAGCTGGAGTCACGTAGCGCCACATTTCACACTGCTCTGATTAGTGTAGGGAGAGGACGCAGCTTCTGTGAGAGCGAGATTAGGCAGGGAAAAGTCAGCAACAGCACCTAATGAACTGATCGATCTACAGCTGTGAATGATTGAACTTCTGCTAGTTACTTGCTCACTGGTTTTTAGGCTGCACAGAGCGTTTTTCTGTCACTTATTTTCTGGGGTGATCGGTGGCCATTTTGTGACTTGTGGTGCACCAGAACAAGCTGCCACCAAGTCCATCAATCCATCAATACTAGTTTTTTTTTTTTTTTGCTATATCTTACATCAGGGGCTTGGCTGTGCTAATTGTCACCCCTAGAAACTCAGGATAGCAATTTCTATATTTTATTAAGGGGTTAAATACAATTGCCCAAATACCAATCCCCTAAATCTGGTGTTCCAGCTTTGGCTAGCCAAGTATAATACTGTCTGCTGTCTGGCAAAGGATAGATTATTTTCTGTGGTGAAATTCAATTGCCAAAATAGCAATACCATAAATCAGTGGTTTCAGCTGTGGCTGGCCAAGTTTCATAGTGTCCTGCAAATTATATATTTTGTTCTGGGGTGAAATTCAATTGCCAAAATAGCAATACCCTGAATCTGGTGTCCCAGCTGTTGCAGGCCAAGTGTTAATCTGTCGGTAAAAGGGTATATTTTGTTCTGGGGTGAAATTCAATTGCCAAAATAGCAATACCATAAATCAGTGGTTTCAGCTGTGGCTGGCAAAGTAGAATAGAGTCCGCCAAAACATATATTTTGTTGTGAGGTGAAATTCAATTGCCAAAATAGCAATACCCTGAATCTGGTAGTCCAGCTGTTGCAGGCCTAGTTTAAATCTGTCCGTAACAGGGTATATTTTGTTCTGGGTGAAATTCAATTGCCAAAATAGCAATACTATAAATCAGTGGTTTCAGCTGTGGCTGGCCAAGTTTCATAGTGTCCTGCAAATTATATATTTTGTTCTGGGGTGAAATTCAATTGCCAAAATAGCAATACCATAAATCAGTGGTTTCAGCTGTGGCTGGCCAAGTTTCATAGTGTCCGCAAAAACATATATTTTGTTCTGGGGTGAAATTCAATTGCCAAAATAGCAATACCCTGAATCTGGTGTTCGAGCTGTTGCAGGCCAATTGTAAATCTGTCCATAAAAGGATACCTTTCACCCAGGGCCTAAATACTAGCCCTAAAAGAGATATTCCCCTAAATCAGTGGTTACTGCTGTGCCTGGATTAGTGTAATACGCTACATAAATAAATAGGCAGATAGTGTTAGGTGCCTGTAAAAAAAAGGCCTGAATTTGAAATCAATACATTGGGCCAAATATTTTTTCTCTTATTGTGGTGCTTGGTGAATGGTAACAATGAGAAAAAAAATCTAGTAAGGGACGCGGTCGTGGTGGTGTTAGTGTACCCTCTGGTGCTGGGAGAGGACGTGGCCATTCTGCCACAGCCACACGTCCTAGTGAACCAACTACCTCCGGTTCCAGTACCCACCAGAATTTACAGCGATATTTGGTGGGGCCCAATGCCGTTCTAAGGATGGTAAGGCCTGAGCAGGTACAGGCGCTAGTCAATTGGGTGGCCGACAGTGGATATAGCACGTTCACAACATTATCTCCCACCCAGTCTTCTGCAGAAAGCGCACAGGTGGCACCTGAAAACCAAGCCCATCAGTCTGTCACATCACCCCCATGCATATCAGGGAAACTGTCTGAGCCTCAAGTTATGCAGCAGTCTCTTATGCTGTTTGAAGACTCTGCTGGCAGGGTTTCCCAAGGGAATCCACCTAGCCCTTCCCCAGTGGTGGAAGACATAGAATGCACTGATGCACAACCACTGATGTTTCTTGATGATGAGGACATGGCAATACCACCTCATCGGAGTCCGCACGTCTCTGATGATGACGAAACACAGGTGCCAACTGCTGTGTCTTTCTGCAGTGTGCAGACCGAACAGGAGGTCAGGGAGGAAGACTGTGTGGAAGACGATGCAGGGGACAATGAGGTCCTAGACCCCACATGGAATGAAGGTCGTGCCACAGACTTTCATAGTTCAGAGGAAGAGGCAGTGGTGAGACCGAGCCAACAGCGTAGCAAAAGAGGGAGCAGGGGGCAAAAGCAGACCAGCCGCCGCCAAGAGAGTTCGCCTGCTACTGGCCACCGCCACCAGGGACCGAGCACCCCAAAGGCAGCTTCAAGGGGTTCCCTGGCATGGCACTTCTTTAAACAATGTGCTGACGACAAGACCCGAGTGGTTTGCATGCTGTGCCATCAGATCCTGAAGCGAGGCATTAACGTTCTGAACTTTAGCACAACTTGGATGACCAGGCATCTACATGCAAAGCATGAACTGCAGTGGAGTAAACCCCTGCAAAACAAGGAACTCACTCTGGCTCCCCCTGCTCCCTCTTCTGCTGCTGCCTCGGCCTGTTCCTCCGCCTCGGGAGGAACATTGGCACCTGCCGCCCACCAAACAGAGGATGTGCCACCGACACCACCCCTGCGTCACCAAGCATCTCCACCATGTCACACGGCAGCGTTCAGCTCTCCATCTCACAAACCTTGGAGAGAAAGCGTAAATTCCCACCTAGCCACCCTCGAGCCTTGGGCCTGAATGCCAGCATTTCTAAACTACTGGCCTTTGAAATGCTGTCATTCAGGCTGGTGGACACAGACAGCTTCAAACAGCTGATGTCCATGGCTGTCCCACAGTATGTTCTTCCTAGCCACCACTACTTCTCCAAGACAGCCGTGCCTTCCCTGCACAACCAAGTATCCGATAAAATCAAGTGTGCACTGCGCAACGCCATCTGTGGCAAGGTCCACCTAACCACAGATACGTGGACCAGTAAGCACGGCCAGGGACGCTATATCTCCCTAACTGCACACTGGGTAAATGTAGTGGCGGCTGGGCCGCAGGCGGAGAGTTCCTTGGCGCACGTCCTTTCGCCGGGCATCATTCTTTGCCTCCTGTAGCCTCCTCCTCCTCCTCTGCTTCCTCCTCCTCTGCTTCCACCAGCTCATCCAGTCAGCCACACACCTTCACCACCAACTTCAGCACAGCCCGGGGTAAACGTCAGCAGGCCATTCTGAAACTCATATGTTTGGGGGACAGGCCCCACACCGCGCAGGAGTTGTGGCGGGGTATTGAACAACAGACCGACGAGTGGTTTCTGCCGGTGGGCCTCAAGCCCGGCCTGGTGGTGTGCGATAATGGGCGAAATCTCGTCACAGCTCTGGGACTAGCCGGTTTGACACACATCCCTTGCCTGGCGCATGTGCTGAATTTGGTGGTGCATAAGTTCATTCACAACTACCCCGACATGTCAGAGCTGCTGCATAAAGTGTGGGCCGTCTGTGCGCGCTTCCAGCGTTCACATCCTGCCGCTGCTCGCCTGTCTGCGCTCACCGCCTCATATGCGACGTGCCCACCAGGTGGAACTCCACCTTGCACATGCTGGAGTTTCAGCTGCAGGACGCACGCGTCAGTCGCACTGCGGAACACCACCACTTCACCACCAATGATTGGGCCTCCATGCGAGACCTGTGTGCCCTGTTGCGCTGTTTTGAGTACTCCACCAACATGGCCAGTGGCGATGACACCGTTATCAGCGTTACAATACCACTTCTATGTCTCCTTGAGAAAACGCTTAGGGCGATGATGGAAGAGGAGGTGGCCCAGGAGGAGGAGGAGGAGGAGGAGGATGAGGGGTCATTTTTACCACTTTCAGGCCAGTCTGTTAGAAGTGGCTCAGAGGGAGGTTTTTTGCAACAGCAGAGGCCAGGTACAAATGTGGCCAGCCAGGGCCCACTACTGGAGGACGAGGAGGATGAGGAGGAGGTGGGTGCTGGGCCGAAATAACTGAAAGTGGCCTTCTCCAGTGGTGGGTGATATGACACATGATTCCTTGCAGTGGGACCTGTTTCCTCGGTCTGGGTGCTGGGCCGAAATAACTGAAAGTGGCCTTCTCCAGTGGTGGGTGATATGACGCATGATTCCTTGCAGTGGGACCTGTATCCTCGGTCTGGGTGCTGGGCCGAAATAACTGAAAGTGGCCTTCTCCAGTGGTGGGTGATATGACGCATGATTCCTTGCTGTGGGACCTGTATCCTCGGTCTGGGTGCTGGGCAGAAATAACTGAAAGTGGCCTTCTCCAGTGGTGGGTGATATGACGCATGATTCCTTGCAGTGGGACCTGTATCCTCGGTCTGGGTGCTGGGCCGAAATAACTGAAAGTGGCCTTCTCCAGTGGTGGGTGATATGACGCATGATTCCTTGCAGTGGGACCTGTATCCTCGGTCTGGGTGCTGGGCCGAAATAACTGAAAGTGGCCTTCTCCAGTGGTGGGTGATATGACGCATTATTCCTTGCTGTGGGACCTGTATCCTCGGTCTGGGTGCTGGGCCGAAATAACTGAAAGTGGCCTTCTCCAGTGGTGGGTGATATGACGCATGATTCCATGCTGTGGGACCTCTCTCCAATTGATATTGGTTAATTTTTATTTATTTTATTTTAATTCATTTCCCTATCCACATTTGTTTGCAGGGGATTTACCTACATTTTGCTGCCTTTGGCAGCCCTCTAGCCCTTTCCTGGACTATTTTACAGCCTTTTTAGTGCCTAAAAGTTCGGGTCCCCATTGACTTCAATGGGGTTCGGGTTCGGGATAAAGTTCGGGTCGAGTTCAGATCCCGAACCCGAACATTTTCGGGAAGTTCGGCCGAACTTCCCGAACCCGAACTTCCAGGTGTTCGCTCATCTCTACTCATGTTGCCTGCAGACTTTAACTTCTACCTTTCTGACCTTCCCATCTTCACTTGGGAACACCTTGGTTATCAGTCCCAAAGGCCAGTCATTTCTTTTTGCCTGGGGGTCTTTGACAAGGACAACATTACCAACCTCCATGTTGGGTTTGCTGGTTTGCTATTTATTCCAGGCATGTAGTGTAGAGAGGTATTGTTTCCTCCATTTATCCCAGAAGGCATTTGCTAGACATCTCCACTGACATATGTACAAGTCTTTAGTACTAAACTCACCAGGAGGAGCAGACGCTGTACCAACCTTTTGGGTGAGAAGAGTGGAAGGGGTGAGCAAGAAAGGATCCTCTGGGTCGTTGGATATTGATGTCAAAGGCCTGACATTTATGATCGCCACTACTTCAGCCATGAAGGTCGAGAGAGTCTCATGGGTGAGCCTTGAAGTTTCCAGCTATAGAAAGACAGAATCTATAAAGGGGTCGTCTCTTGAGGGAACTGTCTTTTGGAACAATCTTTTGATTTTGGAGGAGTTCAAATTCTTGAGCATAAACCTCTTGTTGGATACAACGGATGATAACATCTCTGGCCTGTGTGAGCTCGTCCACTGTATGGGCCTTATGACAATAATGCCAACGTTTGCAGTGTTCAGATCCTGTAGGTATGGCTCTAAAAGATTAAAAGATCTGGTTATGTGAATCAAGCTGGCTATAGCTCTGTTCAGTGATTTCCACATAGAAAACTTGTTGAATCGTTTAGTTCCAAGCTCTCTGTTAGAATCTTTTGTGGTCAGTACAGAAACATGAGGATGAATCTCTGCATCAACATTTGGTTCTAGCAGCTCAAATTAGTTTTTATCAAGAGTGTCAAGTACAGGCCTGTAGAGGAATGGTGGTCCTGTGAGCCATGTAGTATCTTTATTTATTTTATTTTTTTTAAACTCTTTTTATTATGAAATAAATCGACATATGTCATACAGAATATTCAAATATCAAGCTTACACGTGGAGTCTAGAATATTCATAATATCCATTTGCTTATGCATATTCTAAGTAAGGGAAAGTGGGGGGGGGAGCAATGCACGTCATAAAAAAAAAAAAAAAAAACAATGTATGTGGCTGAGGCTAGAGCCCAGGGCTTATTTGAAAAGCAGATCATAGAGAGAATAAAGCGAAATTCCTGCTTGATAGGGAGTTCAGTGGCTTCCATGTACCCGGTCCTCCCATGGCTAAATCCACCAAGGAGAGGTATTTACATATATAGCAACATGCCTTATTGTCCAAGTACCTATGTACTGGAGGGCCTATGATTGCGGAAATTTTTCCAGGGACCCCAGATAGACGTGAATTTTGCGTGAGATCTGTCGGCCTAACTCACTAACTGTTCCATAAGGTATAACTGATCTACCTTTTCTAACCATTGCGCTACTGTAGGTGGCTCTTTCTTCAACCAGCACATTGGGATTAGCAATCTAGCTGCTTGCACTAGCAGTGTAGGTAAATCTGAGAAAGCCGGTCTCCACGTTCGAGAGGGTAAACATAGGAGAACTGATGCTTGTGTCAGTTGTATTTTGGAGTTGGAAATATTATTTACCATCTTTTCCACCTGATCCCAAAAGGGTCGCAGGAGCGAGCACGACCATAATATGTGACCTAGCGTCCCCTCTTGAGATTGACATCTCCAGCATATGTTGGAACTCTGTAGCCCCATCCTATACGGACTCTCCCTCGTGTGAAGGGTTTCTGTTCTTGGTCGACCTGAAAAGTAAAGTGTCAGACTTGAGGTCCCAGCTGAGCCCTAGGCTGCGCTGCATGGGCAATGGGTCTGTTGCCAAGTCTAGATCTTTCAAATCACTGGCATGATCTTGAGTAGGAAAGGCCTCCATAACAACTTTGCAGTTTAAAGCTATCTTATGCAGCTTGAGGTTTGAACTTGGAGTCCTTTTGAGTAGACTGATTGCGGCCTCAGGTGAGGAAAGCGACTTTAAGCCATCATCTACATAGAAGTCTCTTTCAACAAACTTCTTAACGTCTTCTCCATAGTCTCTTTCACCTTCTTGGGCAGAAAGTCTGAACCCATAAATTGCGACTGCAGGAGGCGGGCTGTTGCCGAAAACATGCACTTTCATGCGATATTCTATGATGTCTTGCGTGGGGTCATTGTCATGCCTTCAGCAAGTTTATTGTTAATTCATTTATAGTTTTATTACACCCTTACATAATTTATTAGGTCTTTATACTTTTTAAAGACTACAGCTGACCCCTCCAATTTGTATTTCTTAAAGTCCCTCTTTTTGTCATTTATTGCCCTTTTTACACTATTTGTAAGCCATGTGGGGTTTAATTTTATTCGCTTGTACTTGTTACATCTAGGAATTTATTTACCAATATACTTATCCAAAGTAGATTTAACCCCTTCAGTATCCTGCTATTTTTCACCTTAAGGACCAGGCCATTTTTTGCAAATCTGACATGTGTCACTTTATGTGGTGATAAGTTTAAAACGCTTTTACTTATCCAAGCCATCCTGAGATAGTTTTCTCGTCACATATTGTACTTCATGACAGTGGTAAATGAGTCAAAATATTTCATTTTTATTTATAGAAAAATACCAAATTTACCAAAAATTTGGAAAAATTCTCAATTTTCTAAATTTTACTTTCTCTGCTTTTAAAACAGATAGTGATACCTCCTAAAATAGTTATTACTTTATGTTTCCTATATGTCTACTTCCTGTTTGGATCATTTTGTAAATTACATTTTCTTTTTTTGGGACGTTAAAAGGCTTAAAAGTTTAGAAAAAAAATCTGGAAATTTTTCTGAAACTTTCCAAAACCTACTTTTTAAGGACCAGTTCAGGTCTGAAGACACTTTGAGAGGCTTACATATTAGAAACCACCCATAAATGGCCCCATTTTACAAACAACACCCCTCAAGATATTCAAGACTGATTTTACAAACTTTGTTAACCCTTTAGGTGTTCCACAAGAATTAAAGGAAAATGTAGATGACATTTCCGATTGGTGATGTCAGGTGACAAAAAAATGCTTTCTTAACACCGTTTTTTTTTTTTTTTTTTTTACAGTGTTCACATGAGGGGTTAGCTCATGTGATATTTTTATACAGCAGGTTCTTAAGGACACGGCGATACCTAATATGTATACTTTTTTATATATTTAAGATTTACGCAATAACAGCATTTTTGAAACAAAAAAAATAATGTTTCAGTGTCTCCATACTCTGAGAGCCATAATTTTTTATTTTTTGGGAGATTGTCTTAGGTCTCATTTTTTACGGAATGAGATGACAGTTTGATTCATATAATTTTGGCGTGCATGACTTTTTGATCGCTTGATATTTCACTTTTTGTGATATAAGGTTACAAAAAAAACGTGTTCACCTGAAGGGTTAGGTCATGTGATATTTTTATAGAGCAGGTTGTTACGGACGTGGCAATACCTAATATGTATACCTTTTAATTTATTTAAGTTTTACATAATAATATTTTTAAAACAAAAAAAAAAATCATGTTTTAGTGTCTTGATAGTCTGAGAGCCATAGATTTTTTTTTATTTTTTGGGGCAATTGTCTTAGGTAGGGGCTCATTTTTTGTGGGCTTCCTTCCAGCCATCGGGTCCTCGTCACAGCAGCGTGGGGACCCAAAGGCCACCCTGCACCTGGTAGGAGCCCACAAGTGCAGTGTGAGAGATAACCGCGGCAGTGCGAGAGTTAATACGCCGGCATTGGTGTTTTCATGCAGCAGGGGTCCAGCTATCAGTGACTGCCGGACCCCTGCCGCTGATCGGGCAGGCGCAGCTCCTGCACCCGCCCGATCAGCATGACGTACATGTATGTCATTGGTCCTTAAGTCACGGCCAGATATGATCATGTACGTCATGGGTCCTTATAGTCATTATACCATTATGTGACAATAGTTGCCCCCACTCTATGTCCTGAAGTGTAGCACTCAACCCTTGGAAATTCGCCTTTATATATATATATATACACACACACACACACACAATGTATATATGGAAAATTTTGCCTGGAATAATGATACTAATCCATTACACAATTTCATTACACAATTTCATCAGAGAGACTTCTGATTGGCTTCAAATTTACTCTACAATATCATTAAGAACTGTCTTCAGCGTCAAAAAGAAAAGGGAGGTCCAAAAAGGGAGGATATGACCTCCCCAAAGCTCCTGATTTTTACATCAAATCTGTCTGAGGACAGAAGGATCTGAACAAGCCTACATCCATAGAAGATCTGTTGTTAGTTCTCCAAGGTGCTTAGAATAAACTAATCGCCAAATTCCTTTAAAAAAAACATTATGCAAGTGTACCTAGAAGAACTGATGCTGTTTTAAAGGCAAAGGGTGGTCACACCGAGTATTGATTGGATTTAGATTTCACTTTGTATTTTAATAAAAATAAACTATTTTAACACTTCTATTTTTCTTAATCTTATTCTGCAGCATTTTTCATTCACCTGCCTAATATTTTTGTACAGTATTGTGTGTATATAACATATATATATATATATATATTTATGTACACACACACAAATGATAGATAGATAGATAGATAGATAGATAGACAGAAAAGAGAGAGAGAAAAAAGCAGTCGATGACATCACAATTGCTGGTGACATGTTCAGAAAAGGCACCATATTTGGTCGATGACATCACAATGGCTGATGTGTGTTCAGAAAAGGCACCATATTTGGTCGATGACATCACAATGGCAGGTGACATCACAGTGGCTACCTAGGCAGCTGCACAGGTAAGAATCTTTGCATTCACTTGCTGCAGCCAGCGGAAACATTTGTGAGCGCCATCCCTCGCGGATTTTATCTTCGATACTTTTGCCTTTGCCAAAAATGAAGGCAAAAAGAAGAGAAAACATTTAGATGAAGGAGAGAAGGAGGAGAAAGAAAAGAATGTTGGTGATGATGTCCAGGAGAAGCCAGGTAAAGCTGAGAAACCAAGAAAGAACCGGTTCTTAGCGCGCCTGCAGAAAACCTGGGCAAGGATTGCTGGGCGTAAGAGGAGGAGAACTTCCATCCAAGAAAAAAGAAGTTCACAAGATCTCCCAGGACCCAGCCACATCAATATGGTGGACAGCACAGGTAGGAGGACATCATGTACCTTCTTATATAATACAACATTATGGTCATTGTTACAGTACCCCATGTTACTGACAAAATGATCCCAATGCTATAGATACTAATTTATAGAAATAAGGGGGAATTATCAAAAGCGGAGAAAAGTGGAGGAGTTGTCTATAGCAACCAACCAGATTCCAGCTCTCATCTCTTATAACCATAAAATAATAATAAAAGCTATCGGACTGTTAGCTGCAAGCAACTTCTTCACTTTCCATCTCTACCACTTTCTAAAGAGCAATGGTGACATGTCATAGTGAATATAGTATGTACTATACCAATATATAAAGCAGCCTTCTGGGTTCTGATGTCACTTTTTATCATATATGTGTATTTTACAGTTGACATTCCACCAAAAGAGAAGGAAAAGATAGACCAAACGGAGGTAAATCAGATCATCATGGCTGATGACAAGGAGACAGAACTGGTGACAGACAATTTAGTGGAACAGGAAATGCTAGCAGAATACCATCAGATTCATGACCTGATCCACAACATGGAAGAGCTCTACATCCAGTACTATGGTGGACAGGATAAAGAACAACAATATGAAGCTGAAATGCTAGCAGAATACCATCAGATTCATGACCTGATCCACAACATGGAAGAGCTCTACATCCAGTACTATGGTGGACAGGATAAAGAACAACAATATGAAGCTGAAATGCTAGCAGAATACCATCAGATTTATGACCTGATCCACAGGATGGAAGATCTGTATGTCCAGTATTATGGTGAACAGGATGGAGAACAACTGCAAAATGAGGATGGAAATAACAAGAAAGATGAAGAGGAGAGACTGGAGAATGCACAGAGAGCCAAGAAAAGCCAAAAAGCCTGTTCTTAAACCGCCTACAAAAATCATGGGCGAGGATTGCTGGGTTTAAATGGAAAAGGACAAGTCCCATCAAAGAACAAAGTCCTTGTGAAATCCCAGGACCCAGTCATATCAGAGGTAGGAAATCATGAAGTATCTGGAAATGTTCATGGGAATAGTTCAGAACCTTTACAGGTTACACAGAGTTAGGGTGCATTCACGCAATGCCTGAGGTACTATTTAGTGTATGTTCCAGGTAGCTCATGGCATATACGGGAATGAGATCCAGAGCAACTCTCCGAATAAAATGAATTATAGCTTTTAGAGAACGTCTAAGCGACGATTTTGAGCAAGAGAAGTGTTGCGTGCCCGCCTAGTGTCCACGATTTGCAGAGAGCAGGGCTACCATAGGAATAAATGGGGTTGCAGTGTGACTCACATGTTTGCGATGACATGTAAATTGTAAAAAATTTGAACACTGCAATTGGCGTGTGGTGGTCGCAAAAAAAAACAGGTAAGTCGTGCTGTGACCCCACCCATTTCTAGGGCAGCTCCACGACACTGGGATCTTTGGGCTCAAGTCATACTCTTATTCAAGTCCTTTTAAAACTGTCCTCTAAGCCGTCTCCAAACATCATATAGTGGGGTACAGCAGAAGCATTTAGTACAACATTAGTCCTTATTCATGACTAGTGTTGGCCGAAATATGTCACCTGGGGGGAGGTTTTCCTATTTATACTGTACCTGCTGAACCTCATTTTATAATATTCGCACACTGCAGGGTTATTAAGACCGCTGTCTAAAATGCCAGTCTTAACAAATGACCCCATTTCTTTCTAACCATAGAATCACATAGGCCTCGGATTGGTATTTAGGGTTTTATCCTGTACTGAATATAATGTAGGTTTTAGGTTTCATGAATGATTATATATGAATATATATATATATATATATATATATATATATATAATATATTCTGATGTGGGTTTTACTTGTATAAAATTCTACATCATTTGTTTCTTTCTTTTCTGCAAACAGCCAAAGTGTCATCTAAAGGGAAGAAAAAGGAGGACGATAAGGGGGGAAAAAAAAGCATAAAGGTCAGTGATAAGAGAAAAGATGGTGGATCTGAGAAGTTAAGCAGCAGCTCTCTAGAACGGGAGAAACTTGAGGAGCTCAGCAGATCTAGCAAAACGTCTCAGAGCAGCAGTAGCCATCAACAGAAAACTGGCAACTGTCTGGAGGAACCTGATCAGTCTGGCAAGAAAACATCTGCCACAGTACCCCTTTCATTACAGTCCTTCACTTTCCATCAGAAACTGGGAGCAGGAAGCTTTGGTCAAGTCTACTTGGCAAGAGATGTCATCCGCCAGGAATGTGTTGCCATTAAAGTGGCGGATAAACGGGATTTTACGGAGCGTGGATACAGTTTGGTAGAACGCCATATCCTACAACTATCCCACCAGAGTCCTTACCTGATTCATGGCCTGGCCGCCTTCCACACCCAAAACTTTGTCTATTACGTGATGGAATTGGCCACCAGAGGGGACCTATTTGTTTTTATGAGAAAGATCTTTCCTCTTGATACTGCCACCATACGATTCATCTTGGCAGAAGTGGTCTGTGGCACAGAGTTCCTGCACAACAAAGACATTCTACACCGGGACCTAAAGCCACTTAACATCCTTCTGACCGTAGACGGTCATGTCAAAATAACAGACTTTGGCATGGCAGCAATGGGTGTGCATCAGGGGCCATCAAAGAAGATGATAGGTACACCAGGATTCGCAGCCCCAGAACTGGTGAGAGGCCACTCACATAGACAAGGGGTAGATTATTTTGCAATTGGCGTGATTCTGTACAAACTCTACACAAGAAGGGCTCCTTTCCCTGGAAAACATCTCATAGAAATTGAGTATTCTGTTCTCTACTGTCCTCCAGTCTACCGAGAGTCTCTGCCTCCTGAAGCAGTCGACATCTTACAAGGGCTGCTGTGTAAAAATCTGCTACAGAGGCTAGGAGTAAAGGGAGACATCAAAAGCCATCCATTTTTTGCAGATATCAGTTGGGAAGATGTAGAAGCCAGAAGAATGGCACCACCAGCGATCATGATGGCAGCTCCTATTGACCTTAAAATGAACCAAACTCTGGAATATGCTGAATCGCCAAACATAATAAGATCTAAACACCAGAAGATCTTCAATCAGTTTAGCTTTGTATGTTCAGAGTGGTCAAGACAATATCATCCTGTCATTGTGCAGACCCAAACTTGGATGGCCAAACTATTTACAAAGAGGCCATTCAGTAAGAAAGAAAAGTAACTGGTCTGTGGATAAAGCTGGTGGATGACCAATTTAAACCAGAAAAGAATATGAAATCCATCAATATTCTCCATCTCTAAATTCCAAAAACTACCTGTCACCATGAAGCAGCTCCTGTAGAAGGCAGCACTGCCAAAAATAATACCAGTAGATGCTACCACACCAGGTGAGTATGGAGTGAAGAGAAGACATTCTCCTCAAGTTTTCATGTCAACTGAGAAGGCAATTGTTAAATCTCTCATAGATGGCCAATCAACATTAGAAACAAATTGACTCATGCTTTATTTATTTTTTTCATAGGGGATTCTGCTTATTACAATGTCTCCATTACGGCCTGTGACCTACAGCTTCCACCATCACTTCTCATTAGATCTTTTTGCTGTCCACCTACCACAGTCTAAACCACCCACCATTCCAATTTGACAATGTAAGTATAACACCATAGTATTATTTTTGCTGTGTTGCCAGTGGTGTAACTATAGGGGTAACTATCGAGACGCATGAAGCCTGAACCAAAGGTAAATGTGCAACTTTAGTAAGTGACTAGGGATTGCGTGATCATAGTCTTTTTGTCTTTTAGCCTAATATTTACTTCCATCCATTTAGTGGTTAATAAGAATTAGGCCCAAGTCACATAACCATATTTTTGTTCCACATCTGATCTGCATTTTGCTGATTAGATGCAGATTCATCCATTGCAATGGTTCTGCAAAAATGTGGACAGCATCCGTATATTTATATCACAGTCCCACAAAAATATAGATCATGTCTTATTCTGGTCCGTTTGGTGGACAAGAACAAGCATTATTTCAATGTACGAAGAAAAAAAATGATACAACACGGACGTCACACAGACATCATCAGTATATTTTGGGGGTCGCAAAATACATACAGTCTTGAGAATGCACCCTCAGACTATTTTTATCCAACCAAGGTACTTTAAGGGAGTCTTTCACCTAATCTGAGCGTTTTAGACCGCTCAGATCAGGTTACAGACTCTTTGCCCCTCATTACTATACTACCTTTCTTTGGCCGGCGCATGCGCAATATGAAAGCTGTTCCTCTGCCCATAATGGGCAGAGCAGTGCGCATGCGTCGGCCAACTAAAGACATCCGTCCCGCCGTTGTTGTGCCGCTCGGCTGAAGGAGGTAATAGGACAGAGCATCTGGACCACGGACGAATAAAAGAAAGGTAGTATAGTAATGAGGGGCAAAGAGTCTGTAACCTGATCTGAGCGGTCTAAAACACTCAGATTAGGTGAAAGACTCCCTTTAATTATGCTCGAGTGACTAGTAGCGGTGATACTTGAGGAGCCCCACCAGGTCTACAGTATAAAGCCCCTATTAGACTCCAGAATTTTTGGTTTGCAGTGATAATTAACTTGTATAATAGAGCAGCCAATCAACAAGCATTTGCTCGTTCATCGGTTGATGGGCATCTTTCATCAGGATATAAGAGGCTCGATTATCGGCAGCAAATCTCTCTGTGTAATCAGGAATGTGCTGCTGATAATGAATAGCCGGTAGCAGTCGCTCCTCCAGCATCCAGTCTGCATTGCCCTGTGTAATCAGGCCGGTGTAACCAAGAACTAATGGATATGTTCTCCTCCATCGGCGCTTGCACTGCCCGTACTAATTTCACAGGCTCCAGCACAACTCCCAAAATACAACTGTCTCGATAAGGCAGTGCAATTGGACATTTAATGTGAAGATCTAACTGTCCCTGTAAAGATTACATGATATGGAAAGTGTTTATTCTATCAGATACTGACCCAGACATGTATATCTGTCTTCTTACAGCGAACACCGGACAAGACAACTCAACCGGACTTTCCCTTTAACCGGATTTGACAAACCTACCGAGTGTCCACCACTGAACATCCACGTAGATTGGAGCACCAACAATCCAGGGTTTCATTCCGATCGCCATATTTGGGGTCAGGGAGGAATTTTTCCCCCTTATATGAGGACAACTAATATTCCTCAGGGGTTTTTCGCCTTCCTCTGGATCATCATAGCAAGTAATTAAAGGTTGAAATTGAAGGACTTCTTTCAGCCATACTTGCTATGTAACCATCTACAACGTGGTGGCAGAGACAGAAGGAACCTGCTAAGATATAAAGCAGCTCCTTCACCTACCGGACGTGACAGAAGGAAGCTGCTAAGATATAAAGCATCTCCTTCACTTACCAGACACGGCAAACAGAAGGCCAAATGGTTGATTGCAGTGTTGTAGGAAGAACATCAGAGAGGAATCCAGGAGAACTCCATCTAGACACACTTCAAACGTTTCTGCTTTTCACATCATCATGTGTGATCCAGACCTGGATTTCAAGGAAACAACACAAGTTTAAACCAAGGCCTATGTATTAATAAATATTAACATCTATAGAGCGTTTGTCTTTATTATTTCTATACACAACTTTAGGAGAAATTGTATAATAAATGATAAGTATGGTGTGATGTGGCATCATGCACGGCTAAGGACAATGGTGGACGGGAGAGAAATAATAACATCTTCTCATCTTATTATTGGCTCTTTAGAGTACAGGAACTATACAGGCTTTAATAGAGAAAATGTTTATGGCAAATTTAATTTCTGGATAAAATGCCCTATATGATGCAGCATTCTGACGAACGTTTGCATTAGATTTTGCCCTTCGTAAACCGAAGTAGCAGAAAATGTGTGCTACAATGTAATATTATCTGTAATGCCTTCTCTCAGCTCAAAGTGCAGCGCCTTACATTGCATTGTGGCTGTGTTTGGTATTTCAGCTCAGCCCTATTCATTCCAATGGGCTTGAGCTCTGCCTAAGTCCAGTACTGTGGTACTGTGCAGTGTCCAGACATACAGCAGAAGTGGTAGTGTGCAGTGTCCATACATACAGCAGAGGTGGTACTGTGCAGTGTCCATACATACAGCAGAGGTGGTACTGTGCAGTGTCCATACATACAGCAGAAGTTATATTGTGCAGTGTCCATACATACAGCAGAAGTGGTAGTGTGCAGTGTCCATACATACAGCAGAAGTGGTAGTGTGCAGTGTCCATACATACAGCAGAAGTGGTACTGTGCAGTGTCCATACATACAGCAGAGGTGGTACTGTGCAGTGTCCATACATACAGCAGAAGTTATACTGTGCAGTGTCCAGACATACAGCAGAAGTGGTAGTGTGCAGTGTCCATACATACAGCAGAGGTGGTACTGTGCAGTGTCCATACATACAGCAGAGATGGTACTGTGCAGTGTCCATACATAGAGCAGAGGTGGTACTGTGCAGTGTCCATACATACAGCAGAGGTGGTACTGTGCAGTGTCCATACATACAGCAGAGGTGGTACTGTGCAGTGTCCATACATACAGCAGAGGTGGTACTGTGCAGTGTCCATACATACAGCAGAAGTGGTAGTGTGCAGTGTCCATACATACAGCAGAGGTGGTACTGTGCAGTGTCCATACATACAGCAGAGGTGGTACTGTGCAGTGTCCATACATACAGCAGAGGTGGTACTGTGCAGTGTCCATACATACAGCAGAGGTGGTACCGTGCAGTGTCCATACATACAGCATAAGTGGTACCGTGCAGTGTCCATACATACAGCATAAGTGGTACCGTGCAGTGTCCATACATACAGTACAAGTGGTACCATGCAGTGTCCATACATACAGTACAAGTGGTACCGTGCAGTGTCCATACATACAGTACAAGTGGTACCATGCAGTGTCCATACATACAGCAGAAGTTATATTGTGCAGTGTCCATACATACAGCAGAAGTGGTACTGTGCAGTGTCCATACATACAGCAGAAGTTATATTGTGCAGTGTCCATACATACAGCAGAAGTGGTACTGTGCAGTGTCCATACATACAGCAGAAGTGGTAGTGTACAGTGTCCATACATACAGCAGAAGTGGTAGTGTGCAGTGTCCATACATACAGCAGAGGTGGTACTGTGCAGTGTCCATACATACAGCAGAGGTGGTACTGTGCAGTGTCCATACATACAGCAGAAGTGGTACCGTGCAGTGTCCATACATACAGCAGAAGTTATATTGTGCAGTGTCCATACATACAGCAGAAGTGGTACTGTGCAGTGTCCATACATACAGCAGAAGTGGTACTGTGCAGTGTCCATACATACAGCAGAAGTGGTAGTGTGCAGTGTCCATACATACAGCAGAAGTGGTAGTGTGCAGTGTCCATACATACAGCAGAAGTGGTAGTGTGCAGTGTCCATACATACAGCAGAAGTGGTAGTGTGCAGTGTCCATACATACAGCAGAAGTGGTAGTGTGCAGTGTCCATACATACAGCAGAAGTGGTAGTGTGCAGTGTCCATACATACAGCAGAGGTGGTACTGTGCAGTGTCCATACATACAGCAGAAGTGGTACTGTGCAGTGTCCATACATACAGCAGAGGTGGTACTGTGCAGTGTCCATACATACAGCATAAGTGGTACCGTGCAGTGTCCATACATACAGTACAAGTGGTACCATGCAGTGTCCATACATACAGTACAAGTGGTACCATGCAGTGTCCATACACACAGAAGAAGTGGTACCATGCAGTGTCCATACATACAGCAGAAGTGGTACCGTGCAGTGTCCATACATACAGCAGAAGTTATATTGTGCAGTGTCCATACATACAGCAGAAGTGGTACTGTGCAGTGTCCATACATACAGCAGAAGTGGTAGTGTGCAGTGTCCATACATACAGCAGAGGTGGTACTGTGCAGTGTCCATACATACAGCAGAAGTGGTAGTGTGCAGTGTCCATACATACAGCAGAAGTGGTAGTGTGCAGTGTCCATACATACAGCAGAGGTGGTACTGTGCAGTGTCCATACATACAGCAGAAGTGGTAGTGTGCAGTGTCCATACATACAGCAGAGGTGGTACTGTGCAGTGTCCATACATACAGCAGAAGTGGTAGTGTGCAGTGTCCATACATACAGCATAAGTGGTACCGTGCAGTGTCCATACATACAGCAGAAGTGGTACCGTGCAGTGTCCATACATACAGCAGAAGTGGTACTGTGCAGTGTCCATACATACAGCAGAAGTGGTACTGTGCAGTGTCCATGCACACAGAAGAAGTTCCACAAATCCAGCGGGCAGGGGGTAGAATTTAAAAGCTTATCAAAAGCCAGACAACCCCTTTAATACTGTAGAAAAAAAAAATGCACTGCAAGCCTTTCACTTTTTACACATTGTGTTATGTTGTGGCATTGTGTTAAGAAGATATACGAGCTGGCACATTTCCATAATCCTCCTGTCAACATTGCGGTAGGACCTTTGGTTATGGTGCCGCCGAGCACCCTTACACCCTCCATCATTATTGGGTGGAATAGCACGTATCATATTGTGTTTATTTCTGGTGTGTTTTTCTTCTATTGATGCCTTATTACAGGAATACTGTGCACCAATTTTTCTACCATCCCTCCTCTTTTTCATTTTAAGAGTTTTGAGGGTGTTTTTTGTCTATGTTTATGTCTACAGTTGCCTTTTTCTTTCAGTAATTGATTTGAAAAAATTGGTAACTGCCCGTCCTATGTACCAGACTAATTAGGGAATTACTATCCCCGCTAGCTGATACGAGTATCCCATACAATACTGGGATCCGAGGACTAACAGTGTTATCTTTATTATCAATGGGACTATCTCTTAGTATTGTTATATTAAAAGCTAAGTTTTAACTAGCCATTTCCATATCACTATTGTCCCTCGTCCAGATGATGAAAAAGACACTTTTAAAACCTATGTAAATGAGCTCCTGAAGGTGTCCAGGGGCGGCGTTACTGGGCGATGTGCCCAGAAAAACACCTCTTTCAGCCCTCTGTCCTATTACCTCCTCCAGTGAAAGTCACAAGCGGCACCAGAAGACGGCGGGCCGGACGTCTTTAGTTGACTTTCGCTGGAGAAGGTAATAGGACAAAGGGCGGACAAGAGGGCTGAAAGAGGTGTGTTTTTCTGGGGACATCGCCCAGTAACGCCGCCCCTGGGCACCTTCATAAGCTCATTTACTTACGTTTTAAAAGGGTCTTTTTCATCATCTGGCACCGACATAAGTATTCAGACCCTTTATTCAGGACTTAGTTAAAGTCCCTTTGGCAGTGATTACAGCCTCCAGTCTTCTTAGGTATGATGCCACAAGGTCTGCACACCTGGATGTGGGGATTTTCTGCCATTCTTCTCCACAGATCTTCTGAAGGTTGGGTGGGGAGTGTCAGTGGACAGCCTCTCCAGAGATGTTCGATTGGTTTCAAGTCAGGGCTTTGGCTGGGCCACTCAAGGAAATTCACAGAGTCGTCCCTAAGCCGCTCCGGTGTTGTCTTGGCTTAGGGTCATTGTCTTGTTAGAAGGTGAAACTTTGGCCCAGTCTGAAGGGGTTGTCCACATTGCCCCATTTTCACCCCTCTGCCCCCCCCCCCAAACCATTAGAAAACGTGGTGTTAAACAGGCAGGATATGCTCAAACCCATATGCAGTTGTGCATGTATATAGGGGAGCATATCTTGCACTTGTAGTCCATTGCTGATGGCAATCAACAGCAAAAAAATGCATACAATGGAAAATGCCAGCAACGGACTACAAGTACCACAATAACCATCCTACATAAGGTAACGATTATGTGGATGTGGAGAACAATCAAACACTTAACAATAGCAAAGACAGGTGCACTCTGTGGTAATACTAAACCCTCACACTGATGTTAAAGTTGAGAGGTTAGTTCGACATATCCTACTAGGAGGACATGTCTTAAGCTCGGGCACCGCGCCAAGGTCTCTCAAGTAGCCCGAGGCCCTACCACTCACCTACCTGTGCCGTATGGGCGATACCAGAGGCCAGTGGGCGTATTACGGGAGCATAAGGCCTGACTCACAAACAGCTTCCCAGTGACCTCCAGCATGTAACCATGCCTGCAATGGGAGGTCCCTGTGAGCCCCACCCGAGACCGTCTGATATGGCCCAGGGCCTAAAGAGGTGCACCTAAATGTAGCCTGTAGATGAAAAGCAGGCACATTTAAATTGGAGTTTATACACCTCCAAACATAAGAATATACAAACCATTAGAAAACGTGGTGTTAAACAGGCAGGATATGCTCAAACCCATATGCAGTTGTGCATGTATATAGGGGAGCATATCCTGCACTTGTAGTCCGTTGCTGATGGCAATCAACAGCAAAAAAATGCATACAATGGAAGATACCAGCAACGGACTACAAGTACCACAATAACCATCCTACATACGGTAACGATTATGTGGATGTGGAGAACAATCAAAAACTTAACGATAGCAAAGACAGGTAAGCTGATAATGTGCCATGGTGCCCCCACAGTAATAGTGCTCCTAAAAGTCCCACCAATAGTAATAATTCTCTGCTAGAGCACACATGGTAGTAATAGTGCTCCTACAGTACCCCCAACATGTCCCCATTGCAGCATCCTAACCTGCGAAAACTCATTTCAGGGAGGTTTTCTTTTTTTTTTTTTCCCTACGAACTTTTTATTACATTTTCCAAACATATGCAGAACATAACATATAACAAGGGTACTGCGCTGATGCAGTATAAAGGCAAGTATAACATGAACAAAACATATATGGGAACATAGTGAAACATTACATAATGTATGACCAAAAGGAACTTTCTACTATGCCTGGGTGACGGCGCAATGAGGGGAATCGAGGCTTCTGACAGTGGCATGTGATGCCGCGCAGCCGCAGTGGCGGTAGTTCGAGTAAGGCTGGCGCAGCCGCAGTGGCGGTAGTTCGAGTAAGGCTGGCGCACGCGCAGTAGCTGCAGGTGGGCTAAAGCTCTGACTGGCAAGTCATAGGACGTGACGTCACCAGTCGGAGTTCTCGAGGAGTCAGAGGACCGGCCGAGAAGAGGACACTGCTACAGGTTGCCGGAAAGGTTTACTGCGAGTAAACCTTTCCGGGATATATTGTTTCACATGTGGGCGTCAGGGAGCCGCTATCTAATAGCGGAGACTCCCTGAATGTCCGGAAGACTTGAGATCCTGCTATTGTGCCCCAGAAGTAATAATGCTCCCATAGTGCCCATACTAGTAATCATGTTCCCCATAGACCCCCAGTAGTTATAAAGACCACAACAATGCCCCCCAGTAGTACTAATTCTCCTCATAATGTACAAAAAATGCCCACTTATAATGTGTGCCAGTGCAAAAAAATACCCCATTTTAATGCCCCCAGTTGAGCTAATGTCCCCATAATGTGCCAGTATAAAATACCCCTATATATAGTGCCCCCAATAAATGCCCCCCAGTGATCCTCTCCCCCCTTACTCCTAGTGCCCCCCATAATGTACCAGTATAAAATACCCCCTATAGTGCCCCAGTAATTGCCCTCAGTGTCCCCCATAATTTGCAAGTATAAAATACCCCTTCTTAGTTCCCCTTGTAGATGATCCCATAGTGCTCCTCTGCCCCATAGTACCCACCATAATGTGTCCCAGTATAAAATGCCCTTATACAGAGCCCTCCTATATAAAATGCCCCCTCTTTGTGGCCTCAGTAGATGCCCCCATAGTGTTCCTCTCTCCCCTTCCCCATAATGCCCCCTATATAAAATACCCCTTCTTTGTGGCCTCAGTAGATGCCCCATAGTGCCCCCCAATAATGTGGCAGTAAGAAATGCACCCATAGAGCCACCCAATAATGTGCCAGAAAAAAGTGCCCCCAATCATGTTCCAGTAAGAAGTGCCCCCCACAGTGCTCCTCTCCTGTATTGTCACAGGTAGGATAAAAGGAAGATGCCGGAACCCTTTATCCTTATGGCGCTGCTGGGCTGGATGTATCAGACGAGTTGTAAAGTAAAATCCTTTATTTGTCTGCGCGTTTCGAGGGCACGTGGCCCTCTTCGTCAGCACAATGTTAATACACATACACGTTACATGTTATTTAAACACACTTTTGGCGCGTTGTTTGCAGGTAAAAAGCGGTGTGGCTACGGGCGGATCCTGACTGAGTGACAAGGAGGATTCACCCAGCCGCTCATCATGTTATCTATCCCAGGGAAGTGGGTGGGTGCGCTACCGAGCGCTCGGCCGGCTGTCAGTGTAGGACACACACCTCACTGATGTCGGCTGATAACGGGCAGTGAGTCCGAGGGAATCCCGGTCCCTGCGCGCTCGCTGTTGTGGAGGGGGGAGACCGATCCCTGTGTTTCCCAGCTATGTAATACTGACAACGAGGGCTGGGGGCTGCGATTTATAATAGTAGGTATCCTGGGGATCTTTGAGGGTTAATACAGATAGATACTAATATATATATTGTGGGGACTCGCTCTGGTAGACAAGGTAGGCGGGTGCAGTATAGAGGCAAAAACACGTTTTACATCAATCTGCAGTGTTTATTCACACTTTAGGCACAACACAACAGTCAGTTTTCAGGGTTGGTGCTTGTTCACACACAGAAAACAAAACAATGTTGGTGCTTGATCTTGCACGGCAAAACAGAAACAAACTTCACCTGGAATCCTAGGTGTCAGTTCACACCTGGCTGAAGGCTCGGCAACACAAAAAGTCCACTGGCAGTCTTTAGATGGCCTGCTCTCCTGACACACAGGGCTCAGATCCCAAACACACAGAGAGAGCCTTTGCATAAACCCAGCTGTCTTTTAAAGGCAGGTAGGTATTAACCAAAAACCCGGACCGGCACTTAAAATCCGGTCCAGTATTTGCCCTCACCTGGCTGCAATCAACCCAGCAGCACAGGCCGAGAGGAAAATACCTGTTTTTTTATCACCAAACCTCTCACTGTGTCACTATATATATATATGTTTGTACAAAGAACAAGACATATGTGACTATATAAAACTTGTGTACAGATACATATAAGTAAATACATAAATAGATACGTCTGATACAGACAGCGAGGGTTGGGGGCTGCCATTTTTCATGGTAGGTATCTTGGGGTTTTTTGAGGGATAATAAAAATTGGGCTGGGCTTAACATTTTCAATAGATTGTTCAGCAAAAACGGAACGGATACAGAAGACATATGGATGCCTTTCCGTATGCTTTCCGTTTTTTTTGCGGACCCATTGACTTGAATGGAGCCACTGAACGTGATTTGCGGACAAGAATAGGACATGTTCTATATTTAAACGGAACGGAAAAACGGAAACGGAAGGCATACGGAGACACTTCAGTATTTTAGTATTTAGTAGGAATTGCGGACCCATTCATTTCTATGGGGACAGACTTTGTCCCGCTCGGATCCGGAATTACGGATCCGCGCTTTCGGGTCTGCACTTCCGTTCCGCAAAAATATAGGACATGTCCTATTCTTGTCCGCAATTGCGGACAAGAAAAAGCATTTTCTATATAGTTCTGGCAATGTGCGGATCTGCAAAATGCGGAAAGCACATTGCCGGTGTCCGTATTTTGCAGATCCGTAGATCCATGGATCCGCAAAACAAATACGGACGTCTGAATGAGCCTTATAGGGGGGTGATAAGTGACAGGGGGGGTGACAGGGGGTGATCAGGGGGGGTGACATGGGTGATCAGGGGTTAATCAGTGATGGGGGGTGGGGGGTGTAGTGATTGGTGCACTTTACCTATGTTTCCTCTGGTGGTCCCAGACAAAGGGACCACCAGACGAGCAGACAGCAGGCATATCAGACGCTGTTTACAAAACAGCGTCTGATATGCGATTTAAATGCGTTTTTTTCCGCATCTACAGCCTGCCAGCGCATGATCAGCGCTGGCAGGCTGTAGTTTCAGTTGTCCCGGCTCCACGCGCACGAGTTCATGCGAAATCTCGGGTCTCACGAGATGACGCCGATAGGCGGCAGTGAGACCTGAGAGAGCCGCCGCGCTGACGCCCATCGGCGTTCGCGTGGCGGCAAGTGGTTAATAGCACTGCACAGAACAGATAAATAAAATAGATATAAGAACATGTGTTCATTAAAATAACGACTTTCCACCAGCCCCTCCCGCAGTGTAACTGATGTATCGCTGGCCACGCTGTGCAGCATAGCGGCCGGAGATACAGTGTCATGTAGAAAGTCAACCTTCGCTTCATAAGACGCACTGCCATTCCCCCCCCCCCCCCACACTTTTGGGGGGGGGGGGAAAGTGTGTCTTATAAAGCAAAAAATACCCATTTTTGGGTCAGCAAATTGCGATATGGCGATTAATTGCGATTGCTTTTGCGATATATTGTGCAGGCCTAGCCCTCTCTATGCCCTTGGGGGTGCCGGAGCCTTATTCAGTTAGGATAGACGGAGGACCTCTCACTTTTCCTTTGATGGCTGCCCAGGGCAGGGACGATTGCCAAAGAAAACTACCGCAGTTGCCCATAGCAACCAATCAGGTTACAGCTCTTGTTCCCGTGCTGGGTTGCTATGGGCAACGGCCCCGTTTTTCCCATCCACTATAGACACCACCTCAGGTACATTATCTTCTATGTGCGTGTGTTTACGCGAGGACACGTGACCTCCACTCGCCCCGCCCTTTCACTCCACGCCTGCAGTCTGTTTTGACACGTGGTCAGGGCGCTTTCTGATGACGTCATGCGGGCTGAGCAGCGAGGGCTGTCGGCTGAGCCCGGCACAGCAGAAGCAGCAGACGTAGGAAGAGGAGCGGACGTCAGTCTTCCGTCCAGCCCCCGGATAGTCCTCTCTGTACGGAGCTGACAGTGCCTCTCTGTCCTCCCCCCCCCCCCGGTACATAAGCTTATGTTATAGCCGCCTGTCATCCAGAGCGCACGTCATTGCAGTGCACCCGTTCACACTATTATGCTGCAGCCTTCCAGCCCTGTATAGCATTGCTTGTCCCAGGCCTCAGTGCACATTGCATGGTCCTGTCCCCTAATCCTACTCCTGTAGCCTCAGACCTTCATACTTATGCCATACACAGCATGTACGTACCAGAATACTCCCATCATCCCACACGTAGCACTGTCCTGACCAAGACTCCTTCCCTACGTCTTCTCATATAGCAGATCTGGCGGCCATTGAGTAGTTTGACCCCTTGGACACTGCGCGGAGCTGGGATTGCGCATTGTTTGTTGTAGCTTTATTAGATTTGACCCCCTTCCATTATCTAAAATGTCAGAGACAACCTCTATGACTGTGGTGTCAGATCCGCAGCACGCAGCTAAACTCCTCCGGGCTATGGGCGCATTTCGGGCAGAATCTGACTTCTGTGACGCGGTCCTGGTGGTCGAGGAGCAGGAGATCCCGGTGCAGAAGAATATTTTGGCGGCGGCGAGTCCTTACATAAGGTAAAAAGTCATTCATTCTGTGTTACCCTTGGGTTTGCTGGGTTTCCTCTGCTTGCTGCCGAAACCACTTGGTCACCCTTGGATACGTCCTTCACATGACTGTCCACAGCTTTATAGGGATAAGAGCGACGTCGACCTGCATTTCCTAATCTTCTTGGACACCAATCACAGATACTGGCCGCGTGCTGCTCACATTGTCCCGCTCTGTGTTCGAAACGCCTATCCTTGTTCGGGAAATGGACAAGAATGGGACACGTTCTGTTTTTTTTTTTTTGTGGGGCCGTGGAACGGACACGCAGATGCGGATAGCTGTCCACGTATTATGAGGCCCCACTGCTCCGTCGTTCATTGTTCTCCACGTTTTGGGTCATTTGGACACATTCCTGTACTTCTGTCCTTTCTATGAAGATGTAGAAAGGGTGGCTTGGAATTTTAAGGCGAAAACTTTCTACTGCAGATTTCACACTTTGCCATGCAAAAATGAGCCGGAAATAACAACGATGTGGTAGAGCAGGGATGCGCAACCTGCACCCCTCCAGCTGCTGCAAAACTACAACTCCCTTCAGGCCCCGATCGCTGTCGGCTATCTGGGCATGATGGAAGTTGTCGTTTTGTGGCAACCGGTGGGCCACAAGTTTGACCTCCCTGATCACTGAGCTTCCTGCAAACTTCTGATCTATAATAGCCATATAAAGTATCACAGGTCGGAGTGCTGAGAGCCCCACGCTCACGAAGCGTGCGCTCTCTCTCGCTGCATGCAGTGTGCTCCCTCTCTCTCTTTTTGCTGCAGGAGACGGGCTCATTAGAAAGTGCAGGCCGGTCTTGATTCCATCTCCTGGAGTGAGGAGGGAGAGAGAGAGAGAGCGTGCTAAGAGATCGCTTCTCTTCCCTCTTCTAGTAATCAACGGGGGTCTCGGCACCCAGACCCCTACTAATCAAAACCTTTGATATGTCGCTAGGACATGTCAAAAGTTTTTGGAAAGCCCTGTGACCCCCCTTTCAGTTGACCACCTGTTACCAGCGGCACTACAGGACCCTGAGCACCCAGTGATTGATCCCCAAATTCCTACGTATGGTCTAAGCATACTATCCAGGGCAAAGGAATGACTCCAGCAAAACCAAGTGTTCCTTAGGGGGTTCACTTTAAACCCCACGATAGACAGGGTATAGCCTTTTCCTGGATGAATGTCATGCGATAGTCTATTCGGCCGTCTGCCATTGTTTTCTTCAGCAGCCAAGTGGTTAATGATGCAGTACAAAAGGACATGATTACTCCCTACCCTGTGACTCATCAGAGTAATCTGTTTAACCTGCGGGGGTCGTGAAGTGGTTTAGCGAGTCAGTAAAAGTGGCTGACATTGCAAACACAAGTATTCAAAAGGGCGGCACCATCCCTGTGCCCACAGGGCGAGCCCGGGGACCGTTCGCAGACGGTCTCCAGTTTCAAGCTTGTGCTCATGAATGGGGTCTGCTCTGACAGGTTGTTACATAAGTTTGCTCTTTACAGTAATATATGTCGGCTTCTAGTACTGGGGGGAGGAGAGGGGAGGGGGTGGAGTGAGCGGCAGATTGTAGCTTTCACTGTGTGTGGAGACTGGTGTCGCAGCTCTGCCAACTGACTGTTTCCAGATCTCCGTCCTGAGCAATTACTGTGCAGAGACCTCAGATTCTCCCTTCCTGGCAGGGCGCGGCTCTCGTATCTATCACTTTTGTCGATGAGCCCGTTTCCACCATTCATGTCCGTGTATGTAACTAGAGCACTATTTCTAAGCATTTGGGCTCATTCACATGCATACAGTATTATGGATCTCAATTCAATAAAAAAAAATTAAAAAAAAAAATATATATACCTTCCCAATATATTTAAGGCCCCTTTCACATATGCGTTTTTCCTTTCCGTCCTAGAGTTCCGTCCTCGGGGCTCTAGGACGGAAAGCTACTGATCAGGATTTCCCTAATGCATTCTGAAGTGAGAGCAATCCGTTCAGGATGTCTTCCGTTCAGTATGTAAAAAGTTTTTTGGACGTTGACAAAACCGCAGCATGCTGCGGATTTGTCTCCGTCCAAAAATCCGAAGACATGCCGTAACGCCGGATCCGGAATTAATGCCCATTGAAGAGCATTAATCCGGATCCGGCATTAAGCTAAACGTCATTTCAGTCGCATCGCCGGATTCGATGTTTAGCTTTTTCTCAATGGTTACCATGGCAGCCAGGACGCTAAAGTCCTGGTTGCCATGGTAAAGTGTAGTGGGGAGCGGGGGAGCAGTATACTTACCATCCGTGCGGCTCCCGGGGTGCTCCAGAGTGACGTCAGGGCGCCCTACACGCATGGATCACGTGATCGCATGGGTCATGTGATCCATGCGCATGGGGTGTTCTGACGTCATTCTGACGTCAGCCCCACGGACTGTAAGTATACCGCTCCCCACTACTACTATGGCAACCAGGACTTTAATAGCGTCCTGGCTGCCATAGTAACATCAAAGCATTTCGAAGACTGATCAGGATCCTGATCAGTCTTCTAATGCTTTCAGGCGACTTGCGTTCTGACGGATCTGGCGGGACGGAAGTGCCTGCCGGATCCTCAGAACGCAAGTGTGAAAGAGGCCTAACTGATTTTATTCACTTCCTTTGAAAGGGTCACTACGTTTTCGCAAAACTTTTGATATGCCATAGATACATATTAAAGGTTTAGCGGTTTGAGTGCTGAGAACGCGCTCTCTCCTCGCTGCACGAGATGGGCTCCATCAGAGGTCGCAATAATGCCTGTACAAGCGTCATAGACACCTGTTCAGACCATTTACTCACTGAAAAAAGTCTAAGGCCCCTTTCACACGAGCGTGACGGATTAGGTCGGATGCGTTCAGTGAAACTCGCACCATTTTGCAAGCAAGTTCACTCAGTTTTGTCTGCGATTGTGTTCAGCTGTTCAGTTTTTATCGCGCGAGTGCAATGCGTTTTGATGTGTTTTTCACGCACGTGATAAAAAATCTGAAGGTTTAAAAACAGCAACTTCTAGCAACCATCAGTGAAGAACGCATTGCATCCGCACTTCCGGATGCGATGCGTTTTTTAACGGAAGCCCGATTCACTTCTATGGGGCCAGGGCTGTGTGAAAAACGCAGAATATAGAACATGCTGCGTTTTTCACTCAACGCAGAACTGACGCGTGAAAGAAAAACGCTCATGTACACAGTGCGGGTGCTATTCAGAAAAAACTTACTGAACTTGCTTTCAAAATGGTGCGAGTTTCACTAACAGCATCTGGACCTAATCTGTCACACTGTGAAAGAGGCCTAAGTCGTACCAATACGGCTGCCATTCATCATCAGCGCACTGTGAACGACGCAGACAGCGCAGCGATGTTGCTGCTGCTGCCGCATGAAACAACCGATAACAATGCACCTTACAGCAAGGAGCTTTGTTATTGGTTGGTCTGAGTGGGCTGCTGACCATTCGGCACACCACTCTAAAGCGGCAGCGCGCGATCTAACTACATGCACGAGGTGCTGCCCACACTCTACAGCACCCAGAGCTCCATGCGCAGGAACTAAAGCAGTGCTCGCCCTCTGGTCCCAGCTGCGGCCCAGGATGAGCCCAGTAAGTTAGCTCCTCGTCTTCTGTGGTGGGGGCGCCAGGTATCGTCTCAATGGTATGTGTATTTATCCATGGTTTATGGGCACAGAAGGAGCTGAGGCTCCAGTGTGTGTATACTCTGGGAAGCGGAGGGGGCATGCCCCTGGCACTTGTGTTCTGAAGTTGCCCTGTACATGTGGAGGGCAGTGGCAGGAGGCTGTGCCCTGCCGTGGCTGCCGGACCTTTCTGCAGTACTTGGGCTGGAAGTGAAAGCACAGTTTGAAGCTAGTCACTCCCATGTTACAGGTCATATGTGTGTGTGACATGTCATAGGAGCCACCTGTGACGGTTCTAATGGGACCCATGGACCTACGTGCAGCTGTATGCCACGTATAACCAGAGGGCTTCAAAAATGGAGACCGGCACCCGCTTCAGTTGATCTTTAGAAATGCTTTAATTTGTCACATACTGTGCAAGTGACGCGTTTCGGCACTTTATTGTGCCTTCATCAGACTCAGAGTCTCATCTCGATTCCATTGCTTGTTGCCAGGAAAGAGAGCTTGATATCTGAGCGCTTCTCTCCCATCATTCTAGGGATCGCTGGGGGGTCTCAGATCCCCCACAGATCTAAACTTTTCAACTCTGTCATATCAAAAGGTTTGCAAAAAGTTAGTGACCCTTTAAGGCTTCATACACACAGCTGCGTCCGTATTTCGATCCACGCTGGGCCTGCAGCGCTCACATGACGTTTAATCACTGGCTTCAGCAGATGGCATGATATACGCGCACACGTGACGTGGACTGTGACTAGCGGCAGTGGTCATGTAAATTATGCATGTGACAACAGCACTACAGGCTAAGGGGCTATTCACACAACCGGATCGATTTTGCTGTCTTCAAGTAGCAGATCCACAAAATATGGACGCGGTCCGTGTGCATCCCGCACTTTTCGCGGGCCCTATTGTAACAATGCCTATTCTTGTCTGCAAAATAGGAAAGAATAGGACTAGTGTTGAGCGAACTTGTTTTTTTAAGTTCTGCGTCCAAAGTTGGGGTTCGGGTTATGGAAGAATCGCGTTATGGATTCCAAATTCCGTTATGGTCCGTGGTAGCGGAATCCATAACAGAGTTCTTCGATATCCCGAACTTTGGACACAGAACTTAAAACATACGTTCTCTCAACACTAAATAGGACATGATTTATCTTTTTAGCTTGGCCACAGAATGGACAGACAACAAGCGACAAGCAGTGTCCGCATTTTTTGCCGCCCCATTGAAATACTTTTTTTTTTTTTTGTTTGCGGTCATGTGAATAGCCCCTTAGAGGGATTTGGAGTAGTGGGACGTAGTAAAGGTGAGTAAGGGCTTTATTTGCTATGTTAGGGCTAGTTCACACTGTGGATTTTGCAAAGTTAAAATTTGCTGGCGTTTTTTTTATTTGGATGCCGCGGACCCGCTTACGTTTTTGCCTTATTGAGGGGTGCTAAACTGCGAGTAGACTCCGCGCCATCATCGGTTGCCTGCTATTGGATATGTATGACCAGCGTCCTGTGCAGTCTGGTGAGTATTTCATGTCTGCCTTGCCTTCTTGGACTGGGTGTACGTTTATCCGAAGATCTCCTTCCCAGGGCGGTGAATACGCAAACGGCCAACACCCCAACCTCAGAGCCAGCAATTATGTCTAATCCCAGGTGGAGTCTGTGGAAAGCGCTTCAATCACAGGGAAATTGAGGATTTCAGCTTAATACTCTGCAGTCGGTGTCTGTAATGTAACCGTTGGGGATGGCAGCCATGATCTGACCGGTTGGCCTGAGGATCCATTGTATGGATCAGATGATGGTCACGGTGGGACCTGTATTGGCATCGATTTACCGCGGATCTGCAGCACAGTCCACATCTCACACCGGCGGGTTTTGCCATGGATTCACGTCAGATTTCTGTCAAAATCGCCGCATTTATTGGGCCGACTATTTTTTATTTTTCCGTCTATGTAGCTGTATGAGGACTTTCTTTTTGTCGTTTTTAATGGCGCCGGTTTGGAGTACACATCACTTTCTGATTGACTTTTATTAACTCTTTCTGGGAGGGAGATGGGAAGAACAGCAATACTGGCACTGAGTTTTTACATTATAAATGTTGCAGCGTTTTTCAGCATAACTGACATATCTTTATTCTCTGGGTCAGTTTGATTACAGCGATACCAAATACATATATATATATTTTCCCGTTTTATTGCTTTTGTGCTATAAAATCCCTTTAAAAAAAAGAAATAAAATCTTTTTGCATCGCCGCATTTCAAGACCCATAACTTTTTTATTTTTCTTACTATGGAGTTGTGTGAGGGCCAGATTTCTGCAGCGCGACTTATAGTTTTCATTGGTATCATTTTGGGGTAAATAGCACTTTGTGATCGCTTGTTATTAAAGGGGTTGTCTCACTTCAGTAAGTGGCATTTATCATGTAGAGAAAGTTATTACCAGGCACTTACTAATGTATTGAGATTGTCCATATTGCCTCCTTTGCTGGCTGGATTCAGTTTTCCATTACATTATACTTCTCGTTTCCATGGTTACAGACCACCCTTCAATCCATCATTGGTGGTCGTGCTTGCACACTATAGGAAAAAGCACCAGCCTATGTGCGCTCCCATGGTCCCGACCACCGGAGAGGCTGATGCTTTTTCCCGTAGTGTGCAAGCATGACCACCACTGATGGATTGCAGGGTGGTCGTAACCATGGAAACAGTGTATAATGTGATGGAAAAATGTATCCAGCTAGCAAAGGAGGCAATATGGACAATCACAATACGTTAGTAAGTGCCTGGTATTAACTTTCTCTACATGATAATGCCATTTCCTGAGGTGAGACAACCCCTTTTTCGGTGGGGAATGAGAATAAATTAGCAATTCTGGCTTTTTTTTTTACGGTGTAGGGGATAATTTACATAATATTTGTGTAGTGCGGGTCGTTACGGATGCAGCAATATCAAACATATGGGGGAGTTTTTATATATTTTTTTATTGAAAAGCATATTTTCAATGGAAAAAGCATATTTTTTTGGAACTTTTTTATTTAATAATTTTTTATTTTTTATTTTTTTACTTTTTTAACCCCTTAATATCCCACAAGGGGACTATAACAGGCAATCTCTTGATTGCTTCTAAAATACATGCATTTTGATGTCCATGCTGTACTGACACTGACCAGCAGGGTGCGCCAGAGAAGTGCAGTCTGCTGGAGAGCACACAAGGCAGGTTTGGGGCCTGCCTATAGACATGGTAGACAGAGGGAGTCCGCTCCTTCCGTCACCGCTTACATGCGGCGGTCACCCTTGCTGGCAGCATGTAAGGGGTTAAAGAGCCCAGATCGGGGCTCCTGATGGTCCAGGCTGTTAGAGCAGAAGCGCGGCTCTCATGTGAGCTGAGTCCTCTCCCTCCACTACACAGGTGACTCCTGCAGCGTTTAGCCTGGGCCGCCGTCAGTTAATTGGGCCGATGGAGTTTTTTTTTTTTTTTATTGATCCATCAGGCGCAGGTAGAGTCCAGCAAATGCAGGGTATGGCGGTTCTTTTATTCTGTTCCTAGGTCGGAAAAGATGTGCACGTGGTCTCATTTGTGGGAGCGTTTTCGGAAATGTATTTTAATTCCTGCGGACCATAATTCATCAGAGAACACCATATACAACCCACTCTCCCATTTACATTCGGCACTGTTCTCGGTCTTGACGTCCTCCTTGGATACTACCAGTGGTTGTTTAATACGACGCTCCTCTCGGTGCCGCTGCCAAGCCTGCGTTTAGGTCCTGCGCCCTTTCTAAACATAACTGTTCTGCATTCCCTGCCCAGTCCTGTGCCAACGTCCGTAAAGGAGGGCCCCGTCATTGACATTCCCAGAGGCAGCACTGCTTATAGCGGAACTATCAGAGGTACCTGCAGCACCTCGTGTGCTCCTGTCCATGCCCTGGCCTTATTCCTGCCCTTGTTATGGAGCTCGTACACCGACATTAAAGCAGCGCAGGCTGCAGGGCCAGCGCTAGGTTTTACCCATAGCTCTTCTTAAAGGGATACTAACCTAGAAACGAATGGTTAAAAATGAAAACCCAAATTAAAGACGTGCGTATGTGCAGAGGCTTCTGAACATTCTTGTAGAAACTGGGGCTTCTACATCTTGTTTTCTCCATGTTTTAGTGGATCGTGGGGGAAAGGGGTATTTTCATCTTGGAATATGTAGAGAGCCGCGTCTCCTGTTGCATGTCTAATCCTTGCTTCCTTTGATTTTTACCGCCGAGGGGCAGTCAGTAGGACGCCGCGATCTGAGTGCTGATATCTGGTAATGTTATGATTGGGGTTAGAGCAGGGATGTTAAACTCGTGGCCCTCCAGCTGTTGCAAAACTATAACTTCCATCATGCCTTGACAGCCTTCAGCTATCAAGGCATGCTGGGAGTTGTAGTCTTGCAACAGCTGGAGGACTGCAAATTTGACATCCCTGGTTTAGAGGGTTAAGGCCCCATTCACACGTCCGCAATTCTGTTCCGCATTTTGCGGAACGGAATTGCGGACCCATTCATTCCTATGGGGACACTCTATTTCCCGCCCGGATCCGCAATCGCGTTCCCGAAAAAAAATAGAACACGTCCTATTCTTGTCCGCAATTGCGGACAAGAAAAGGCATTTTCTATTATAGTGCCGGCGATGTGCGGTCCACAAATTGCGGAACGCACATCGCAGATGTCCGTGTTTTGCGGACCCGTGGATACGCAAAACACTTGCGGACGTGTGAATGGGGCCTAAAGGGGTTCTCCTGGCTACAGATATGGCAGGCCCCCACCGCTCTGATATTGCAGACCTATCCTGGGAGTAGGTTAGCTATATCTGTATCTTGGACAGCCCCTTTAAATTTCGCTGTCCTCTTGTAGTTTTTCTTACGATATCTGCAGTAAAAAGTGTCAGACATCACAGCGGACAATTGTTTCTTCTCCGTCCACCGTTAAACTGCATGTTTTTTCATTACAGAGCAAAGCTGAACTATAACCCTCCAAAATATGACGGTTCCCCATACAAAATTGAAATGGAAGGAATTTCTGTGACGATCATAAAGGAGATTCTTGACTACATTTTCAGCGGACAGGTATTGTACTGATTATAAAGCGTGACTCTGTATCTGTGGGCTGCTTCTAAATGGTGGGTTTCTGTGGTCGGAGGATTTGAGATTTGATGTTGAGGAGACACACGGTGCTCAGTGACCCCTCTGTCACATAGGAGGACCCCTTTCCTATAAGGGCAAGTGTTGGTTAGGGACAAATAATATTTTTCATCAGACCTCAGAACAGACCTCCAAAATAAATCCCTAATCTTCATCAGACCCCCATGTCGGACCTCTGATCAGACCCCCATGTCGGACCTCTGATCAGACCCCCATGGAAGCACTCATTGGTATTCGCTTTATAAGGTGCACTGCCAAAAGTGTATCTTAGGCCGCATCCACATGACTATTTTTGGTCCCCATCATATCCGCATTTTTTGTGGATTGCACAGAGACCCAAACATTTCTGTGGGACTGTAAAAAATAAATAAAAAATAGACAGCACACTTTGTGCTGTCAGCATCCGTTTGTCTGTTTCACGTCTCCACGTAAAAGATAGAACATGTCCTATTCTTGTCCGTTTTGCGGACAAGAATAGGTAACATTACAATGGATCCGCAAAAGATGCAGCATGGATTTCACCCTTATAAAGTGGAAAACACAGTAGTCTCATGAACCTGGACAGTGTCCTGCTCATTCATTAAAGGGGTATTCCCTTCACATACAATGGGCACCTATCGCTAGGATATGCCCCCATTGTCTTATAGGTGCGGGTTTCACCTCTGGGACCCACACCTACAAGGAGAACGGAGCGCAGAGAGCTGTGACTGAAGGACCCCGGGTGTCTCGAGGTCCTTCTACCACCAAGCGTGCTCCCTGCTGCTCCTATACAAGTGAATGGGAGCGCACCGCATACGTGCGGTCCCTGCTCCCATACGTTTCTATGGGACAGACGGAAATAGCCGAGCCAGCTGGCCCTGCTATTTTTGGTGGCCCCATTAAAATGAATGGAGGGTGGCTGTGCATTGATATACAGTCCAGTCACGCCCCCTCTACCCAGTAATCAGCAGCACACTAACACGCCCTTTATTTCACAAGAATTGATAGCAGCACACAGAGCATGCTCGACCTGACAAAGGCTCAGAGCTACAGGTCGATGCCATTTAATTTATCAGGAAACACATTGGGTGGCAGAGGAAGAAAACTACTTTTATAACTACTGAACGGTAAATATGTGAAATGTACATTATATTAGGTAATTATTGATGATGACTATGTCTAAAACATAAGTTATATTTATGGTAACCAGAATACCCATTTAAGCAGGGACGGCCAACCTGAGTCTCTCCAGCTGGTGCAAAACTACAACTCCCAGCATGCCCAGAAAGCCTACAGCTATCCGCCTACAGCAGGGCATCGTGGGAGTTGTAGTTTTCAACAGTTGGAGGGCCACAAGTTGGCCATGCCTGCCTTTAAGGCTAAAGCCCCCTTTAAATGTATAGATTTTTGAAGACCACACGTTAGGTATCCGAAAAACACAGATACCGGCCGTGTGCCTTCCGCATTTTGCTATGATAGAAATGCCTATTCTTATTCATAAATACGGGTAATAATAGTATATGTTCTCTTTTGCGGCCCCATTGAAATGAATGGGTCCACATCCATTTTGCAAAATTGCGCATTTGATGCGGAACGAAGAATACGCTCGTGTAAATGGGCCCAAGAAGGGGTGTTCCTGGAGTACTATCCTGAGCAGTAGAGGTTTGTGCCATGATTGATGCCATTAGTTTGGTTAGGATAATCGGTTCACAGAAGCCCACGCCTCCTCAACACCTTTTCAAAATGGTGCGAAATGGCAAAAAGTTGCAAATTTGGCATGGGACAAATTTGCTATTCTGCTATGCCAGAAAACTCGGTAGATTGGTGAGTAGGGCCCTTTTCACACGAGCGAGTTTCTCGCGCGGGCGAAATGCGTGACATGAACGCATGGCCCCCGCACTGAATCCTGACCCAATCATTCCAATGCGTCTGTGTACACGAGCGATGTTTTTCACATATCATTTCTGCGTTGCGTTGGAAGTCTTTTTTTTTTTTTGGTATCGTTTTGCGTTCAAACATTTTCCCTTAAGGGTCAAGAAAACAGATTTGCATATGGGTGCGGTAACACCTTATTGCACATTATACAACATACAGAGAGTAATCAACGCAACATTTAACTCTAATTTACATAAAAACGATGCACCAACCCTACAGCCCCTGCCAAATCTATATGTATGTTTCATCTTTCCCTGGGCAGATCAGGCTGAACGAAGAAACGATCCAGGACGTGGTGCAGGCCGCCGACCTCTTGCTCCTCACCGACCTGAAGACTTTGTGCTGCGAGTTCCTGGAGGGCTGCATTACCGCCGAGAACTGCATCGGCATTCGGGACTTTGCACTGCATTACTGTCTGAACCATGTGTATTACCTGTCCACCGAGTACCTGGAGACCCACTTCCGAGATGTCAGCAGCACCGAGGAATTCTTAGAACTTGGCCCAACAAAACTGAAAGAGGTCCTGTCCCTGGAGAAGCTAAACGTGGGCAATGAAAAATACGTGTTCGAAGCCGTGCTTAGGTGGATTTCCCATGACTCCGAAGTGAGAAAGGTATGTGGTCCACTGATCTGTGTAGCCGGTGGACAAAAATGGCTTGGCTTCTGGAAAAATAATAGTCAGAGAATTGCCCTATGCTCCTGCATATGTTTCTTCAGAATGAAACTTCATCTAGTGGAGGTAATGTTATATGAGGAATTACTATTCAAGCAGTTATGTAGTATATGGTGAGCTATGGCTCCAAAGAGGAGCTGCTTCAGTGCGTTGAAGTCTTTTACACGGACTAATGATTGGGAACAAACAGTCCTAGGGCATTCGTTTGGCTTCTCATCGGCCTATCTACAAACCACAAACACTTGTCAGCTGATCACATTGGTTATGCTGCTAATATTTGTACCAATAACTCCCACGAAAAAAGGAGAGCAATGCAGGATCAAAGTTATATATAAAAAAAAAATATATATTTTTATTTATCCATAAATATGAAAATAAATAAATAAACCTATGTACAAAAAATAAAAAATACTGTAATACTCTAAACATACGCAGACAGAAATAAAAGGACGCTCTGGCTGTGCCGTATCAGGCGGGACAGGAGTACCAAACTGTAAGGACAAGTAAGTATTGGATGGATGGCTTAAAGGAGTTTTCCAAGACTTTAATACTGATAACCTCTCCTGAGAACAAGTCATCGGTATCTGATTGGTTGGGGTCCGACACCTGGGACCCTCGCCGATCAGTTGTTGAAGTGAATAGGGCTGAGCGCAATATCAAGCACAGCAGCTATACAACATACGACGCTGTGCTTGACCAGCACGGAGAAGGCCACAGCCCTCAAACAGCTGATCGGTGGGGGGTTCTGAGTGTTGGTTCCCCACCGCTACTGATGACTTGGGGCTCATGCACAGAGCACCAGCCAGATGGACAATCTGTGAAGTGGGGACAAGGTTATGGGTGTTAAAGGCTCGTTGAGAGAGAAGGCTAGCCCATCTGGCCCGATCCCACCGAGCTACTGTAGCACAAATTGATGAAAAATTGTCTCGTTGATGTATATTCGTCCCAGTTTCTGTCCTCTCCACGTTGCCGTTCCTACATTACCTCCATCTTTTTAGGTAACATGTCCAAAAAAAGCTTTGCTGACGAACTTGAAGGGTTCTGCATGCTTTAGGGATAGAAAGCTTTTTCATCTTATGATAGAGTTCCATTTTCAAAATCTCTGCTTTCTGTCACCGTTCTTGTTTACAATCGGATGCCAGTGCAGACCTCATGTTTCTCAGGGCATACGGACATCACAGAGGAAATGGGACCCCTCGTATCGGACACCCCTCTAACACCGCACACTAGGAGCCTTCATGTCACCATGTATTACGTGGTCTCCCAGTCATTTCCTTGGGTGCCATGTAATATTGTATTTCTGAAGGAACCTGCGTGCATAGGCCCACCCAGCGGTGCCTGCTGACCGGTATCTGTGGTTTGCACAGCCTTATTTTTTGAGGAAGTAAATAGCAAGTTGATAAACTTAGAGATGAGGATGACACAAGGACTTATATTTCCAGGAGGGGTCCTCTTCTACACCTCATTTATTATACCTGTCAAGTACCTAAGTTGCCCGTTTCTCCTGTAGTGCCTAATCTGCTGCTCCACTCCTATTCCCCCAGGTCCATATGAAGGACGTGACCTCGGCCTTGTGGGTGACCGGCCTGGATTCCAGCTACCTGCGAGAACAAATGCTCAATGAGCCATTGGTGCGGGAGATGATCAGGGAGTGTAACAACATCCCCCTGAGCCAGCCGCAGCAAGGAGAAGCCGTCCTGGCATCCTTTAAACCGAGAGGCTACTCCGAGTGCATAGTGACAGCTGGAGGGGAGGAGAGGGCGTAAGTCATCCATTGCCGTTTCTGGAGTTTTCATATGGACAGGAAATTAAAATGGTGTACGTAACGTCTGTATAAGAGATGAGCGAATTTCCAGTTATGAAATTCATTTGCGATTCGTTTATTGGTAAAAGGTGAATTGCGTTATGGATTCCGTTACCACGAACCATAACGCAATTCTATGACGGAATGTCTTTAGAGGCATTCCGTTATTCATTCCGTCGTAATAGAAGTCTATGGGTTGCATAACGGTTCCGTGCCGTTTCCGTTATGCAGGAGAGGACTCCCCTGCATAACGGAAACGGGACGGATCCGTTATGCAGCCTGTAGACTGCTATTATGACGGAATGAATAACGGAATGCCTCTAAAGGCATTCCGTCATAGAATTGCGTTATGGTTCGTGGTAACGGAATCCATAACGCAATTCACCTTTTACCAATAAACGAATCGCAAACTAATTTCATAACCGGAAATTCGCTCATCTCTAGTCTGTATGTGTGATTGTGGACATGGTGGGAATAGTCATTTGGTTAAAGGGGTTTATGCGATGATGAAAGGGGTTATCCGTTAATTAATATTGAGGACCTATACTCTGGATAAGTCATTAATATCAGATCGGCGGGGGTCGTTAGTGTCGGACCCCCGATATTAGAAAAGGCTGGCGCTCCGTGAGAGCCGTGGACTCTTCCTAGGCCATGTGACGTCACCATGCATTGGTAACGTGGCCTAGTTGCAGTTTAGGCCTATTGAAGTCAGCTGATCAGCGGGGGTGCCAGGACCCCTGCCGATGTGATAGGTGGGTAGGATATCATGACCTTGATAACCCCTTTAATGTTAAAAATGAGAATTAGATATCATATAGGACATGACAATCTCTTTCTAACAAAGCTAGAACCAGGCCTGTACCTCACATGGATCCAGAGATCGCCCCATTCATTGCTCTGCTAGATTTATATCAAGCTGACAGCTCAAAAGGAGTGTCCTTTCTGCTGCATCTCTGTCCCTATAACAGCTCAGGAGGCGGTGAAAGGATACAACTGAGCATGTGCGTTCACCTCAGCGAGATAGACAGAGAAATAAGAAAAAGAACGTACAGCAGGGGGCGCTATACAAATACATTTTAGTGAATAGCTCAGTGGCTATACCAAATTCTTAATTACATGCAATCACAAAGAGTATTCAGGTCCAGGGGCTGGCTTAAAAACTATGGAATATTTTTTTAATGTAACACATCTATTTCTAGGTCCCGGAAGCCATTGGCTAACGTTCGTTGTATGTGCCCACTTTACGATCGAAACAGACAGCTGTGGATTGAACTGGCACCTCTCAGCATCCCACGCATCAACCATGGCGTTCTGTCTGCAGGTATGACATAGATTATCACTGTGTTAGATTTTGAATCTTTTAGAAGCCCGATTCAGTTTTTTTTCTTTAGCTACCATAATTCTGTCTAAACAAGTGATTGTGGGACTTTTTGACGACCTAACCTCAGCGCCGGCCTTTGCTCTCCATGTGGTCCCCACACTGCCTGATGAAGGGCGTCTCACTCAGCCCGAAACGGTGCTTCTAGTGTACCACTATGTCCGGCTGAAATGAAATAAAATTCACTGCGCATGGAGTGCTGTCTAAATTGATATGACGTGTACAGTTCTTGAGCTGGAGCAGAGAACAAAACCTTGACGAGCACCCACACCAGCCAGGTCACGAGAGAGTGCGGTGATCATCTGTTTCAGCTAACCTCAGGACGAGGCATCGGTATCCCATGGAGGTCCAACTCCTCCCACCGTCGCCAATAAGGGAGGGTTCACATCACGTTTTTCCTATCCGTTTGACATATACAAAAAATGTACATGTTAAACAGATGCCTCAGACTGGTGTGAACCGTGATGGAACAAATGCTGCAGCCTCTTCCTCGGCCTGGGATGGCTCGTCCATCGGTCGCATGGCCTTTGTAGAGAAGTTTACGTAATCCCGTAATCTACTAGGTAAAACTTGATTTGCTTCTTTTACATTTGCAGAAGGCTTCCTGTTTGTACTCGGGGGTCAGAATGAAAACAGTGAGACATTATCTTCTGGTGAGCATTATGATCCTGATGCCAACTCTTGGAGCCCTTTACCACCAATGCTTGAGGTAACCTTGAATTGCTATCTGATTTTATATATATTTTTTTTTATCTGTTCATTTTCATGATATTGATGACCTATCCTCAGAATATATTGCATCCAAGCCTGTCGGCTCTGTGTAAGGAGGGTGCTCGGTCAAAGGGCCGAAATGCGTCACTGATGTATACTATGTGACAAATAAAGCTCACCTCATCAGCAATTTTGGAGTGCCAGTCCTTTGCTTCGACTATCCTCAGAATATCCGTTTGGTGGACGTCCGACTCCTGGCTCCTTTGCTTGGTGCACTATGATGAGGGCGCAGCATTTGGGCGAGCTTCAAACATCCAGGGGTGCCAGAAGTCAGACGCCAGTAGATCTGATATTAATGACTTGGGGCTCATTCACAGCAAAACACAGATGCCGGCCGTGTGCTTTCCACATTTTGGAGAATGGAATGGAACAGCCAGCCCTGTGATGGAAATGCCTATTCTTGTCCGCGATTGCGAACAAGAATAGGACACGTTTTATCTTTTTTACAGGGCCACGGAACAGAAGTATGGGCGCAGATGGCACACTGTGTGCTGTCCGCATCTTTGCAGCACCATTGAAATGAATCGGTCCACATCCATTCAGCAAAGTTGCGGAATAGATGCAAACTCAAATATACGGTCGTGTAAATGGCCCTAATCCTGAGGAATAGGTCATCAGTATCACGACACTGCAAAGCCCCTATAGTCTTCTGCAAAGCTCTTGGTCCAGACCAACCAGGCACAGCACCCATCCCTGAAGTCACATTTAAAGCTTTGTTTCCACAATAGGTGGTGGGTCCCACAACCCCCATCTTGCAGCTACTTTGAATCGAGACATGGCTCCGTGACTCTCCATGCACTCAGGGTGAGAGCTGCATATATACCGTGCACTTCAGCCTGCGTGGAGGAGGAGAGGGGAGTTGGACTAGGAGGAGCATGCAGAGAGAGCGGGAGAATCACAGATTTTACTTCTCTCCCTGAATAGGTTTAGATTAACCCTTCATGTTATCTCCCCCTATATCACAGAGCAGACTTTCTCCTGTCGCATAAGATATGAGTCTTTTTCCTTGTAAGGAGTGTTTGCTCATCTATTTATTCCTCTACATCCAATTAGCCGTTTAACCTCTCAGATGCTGCAGTCAATGCTGACCGTGGCACCTCAGTGGTCTTACAGGAAAACATAAAAGGAACTCCCTCTAGTATATAGAGGCACATTTAATAAGACCTCCACAATCTGCGCCTCAGATACGCCTATTTAGGCATCTTTTTCAGCCTAGTAAATGACCCCCATGGTGTTTTATTACTGAAAAAAAATTAAGATACTCTGTAATGACCTTTAACTGTAAAAATAATTCATTATTTATTGGACACAGAAAATACAACTAAGAAAAAAAAAACATTAAATTATGTTTATATATAAAAAAAAGTGTTTCTTATTGTGTAAGTAGAGGAACGTAATAAAAACGATGTAAATTTGGTATCCACGTAATCGTACTGCGCCGCAGAATAAAGTTATCATGTTATTTACACCACACAATGAAAGCTGTAAAATAAATGTCCTGGGGAATAAAAGAGTTATATGTGCTCCGAAATAATTGGCTTAAAAAGTACAAATCATCCTGCAAAATGTAAGGTCTCTCATATTATTAACGGCTGAAACACAGAGGGGCGCCCAGTGTTACTAATCCTTTTGGCTAAAATCTGTTGCATCACCATGGGTTTAATACATTTAAAGCAATTGTTCAGCCCATGAGCCGACAACTGGAACCTGCGTGCAGTTTAAAAAAGAAAAACGTTTCACCTGTCTTCAGCCCTGGCGTTCCGGTGCTTCTGCCACTTTCCTGGCCGTCTCTAGCCTCCCCCAGACCGGAAGTGAATTGGTTCTATGGTCGCTGCTGCCAGTCGGTGGCCTCGGTGGTCACATGCTAGAAAAGCACATCACTACCCCACACCTAGCAGTCCTAGCACATGGCCACAGAATCAAGCCACTTACAGTCCGACGGAGACCAGAAGCGGCTAGGGACATAACGGACAGGTGAGGCAGGAACGGTGATAAAAAGATGACCGTATTTCACTCCCACCTTTTCTACCGCTGATGTTTCAATTATGTCAATGGTGATGGTACCTTCTTGGCTACAGTGAAGACATGCCCTTATACCCCAGACACCGTTGCAGCCGATCACTTCAGCAGTGTATGACACATGACCTCTGAGACCAGTGATTGGTTGCAGCGGTCATGTGGAGCACATCATCGCTGCAGCCAAACAAGCGAGACCTGGAGCGAAGGAGTAAAATCGATGGAAGCGGTGGGGGTGTTCTAGGTGAGTGAATTCTTGTGGGGGAAGGGGAGCGCATTATTTGTGATCAGAACTAGATTTAGAAGGGTTTTCAGTCAGTGAATACTAAGATTTCCATTCACTGACAGCCATCCACACTTAAAGGGGTGGTCTCACTTCAGCAAATTGCATGTATTATGTAGAGAAAGTTAATACAAGCCACTTATTAATATATTATCCATATTGCCTCCTTTACTGGCTGGATACATTTTTCCATCACATTAAACACTGTTTGTCTCCATGATTATGACCACCCTGCAATCCATCGGCGGTGGCTGTGCTTGCGAACTATAGGAAAAAAGCAGTACTTTACCACCACTGATGAATTGCAGGGTGGTCGTAACGAGGGCTGCAAAGAGTACTCGATTAAATTGGCCCCAAATAATCCTTGATGAAAATTTTTTGCATCGAGGATTAGTTTGCGTTACGTGACTACGGAGCGGGAGTGAAGCACTTGCTATTACTCCCGCTCTGTGGTCTCCCGCTGGCCCGCAATGCGCTCGGTATACTCACCATTCCAGCAGGGGGCTTCCGGACACTCCACAGCACGTCCATGGTCCCGTACTCTGCACTGACCTCCTGATTTACGCACGCCGTGACCTGACGCACCGTGCGATGTCAGGCCCAGAGTAACGCAGAACGATGGAGTGTCGGTGGCACCCTGCTGGAAACGTAAGTTGGTGACACTGAGGGGGTGGGGGCGCGACTAAGGTCGGAGTGCCCGGAGACTCCTCGTGTCAGGAGGAGGGCAGGCTGGGCTTTAATGGACCGTGCGTCCGTGGTTTAACTGAAGTGTGGCCCGGCCTTAGGGGAGAGATGGCACAAGGGAAGCAGAGACTATGGCACAAGGGTGGGAGAGACGATGGCACAAGGGGGAGTGGAGCTGATGGCTCTGGGGTGGGGGAGTGGAGCTGATGGCTCTGGGGTGGGGGAGTGGAGCTAAAGACACTGGGGGGGGGGAGTGGAGCTGAAGACACTGGGGGGGGGGGGGGAGTGGAGCTGAAGACACTGGGGGATAGTGGAGTTGATGGCACTGAGAGGAACGAAGGGTGTTGGGGACCTCATGGCAGAGGGTCTGATGAGTTTTCATTTTTTCTTATTAGAGTACTCGATAATCGTAACAATAATCGGTAGAATACTTGATTGCTAAAATGATCGTTAGCTGCAGCCCTAGTCGTAACCATGGAAACGAGCAGTGTATAATGTAATGGAAAAATTAATCAAGCCAGCAAAGGAGGCAATATGGAGAATCACAATACATTAGTAAGAGCCTCGGTATTAACTTTATCTACATGATAAATGCCACTTACTGAAGTGAGACAACCCCTTTAAGTATGGTGGGAAGCTTGACTTTGTCTTCACTTTATTAATGTAGAGCCCTATGTGTATTCCCAGGCAAGGCACAGTTTTGGAGTGGTGGAAATTGATGGTGTCATCTATGTTCTGGGAGGAGAGGACGAGGATCATGAGCTGATTTCTATGGAATCCTATGACATCTGCACAAAATCCTGGAGCAAGCAGCAGAACATGACCATGGTCAGAAAGGTATGTGCCCAGTTATCATGGGAAATGTTATAGGGGTTGTCCAGCAGGGCAAAGTGTTAGTAAAGAGCTGAGACTGGTTAAAAACAAAAGAAATGACACTCGCCCCCACGGATCCCGTTCTAATGCTCACTGGGCCCATGTACCGACACACAGGAAAGGGCCGCTGAGCTGGGTCACAGCTGCAACCAGTATCTGACTTGGGGTCCATTCACACGTCCGCAAGTGGGGTCCGCATCCGTTGTGCAGTTTTGTGCAACCATTCATTTTCAATGGGGCTGGAACGGACACTATGTGCTGTCCGCATCCGCATTTCTGGATCCGCAAATTCCGTTCCTGAAAAAAATAGAACATGTCCTATTCTTGTTTACAATTGCGGACAAGAAAATGCATTTTCTATTATAGTGCTGGCGATTTGCGGCCCGTAAATTGCGGAACGCACATTGCAGGTGTCCGTTTTTTGCGGATCCGCAAAACACGGACGTGTGAATGGACCCTAAGTGGTCATCTCATGACATTTCCTGTGTGTTTAGCTGGGACCAGGCTCGGTGGTCATGTGCATTTCCTGCACACGTCACTTCTGCTGAGGCCATTGATGAGCCAGCACGTCACTCTTCCAATATGGAAGCCGCAGCACAGGAACCAGGAAAAACAGTCCCCAAAAATGCTAATTTTGTGGGGTTATTGAAGCAGCTAACCTCCCGCCATGATTGGGCATAAGGGGGTAACAGGTTGTCTGCCCTGCAGCAAATTTTCCCTGTGCCGGGGAGTTTTTATTTGGTCTGTCCTTGCTGCCATGCTGCTTAAAAAAGAGCCAGTGATTTCAACCCCATCATGAAAAACGGATTGGTTGCCACCCGTAAATGTAAAATTCCTTAAGCATGTTAGGTGCATCCATATAGCAATTTAAAGAGAACCCGGCACCTCTCCTGACATGTCTGTAAATACTTAAATTTCCCATGTTGTAACAATTCTAGGGCATTTTTTTTTTTTTTTTTTTTTTTTTTAGCTCTGTGTTGTGCCATTCCTCTGTAATTCCTCCTAGAAATGTATAGAATATTGGGTGTTACCAGTTCGGGATGTGCACAGCATGACATTATCCAATCAGTGCTGAGAATGTCCAGCTCTGTTGGGGCACACCCCTACAAAAGGTTAATGGTAGTGCCCAGTTGTCAATGTATTGATAAATGTCTCGGAGGATTAACAGGGGAACAGCATAACAGTTATGAGAAGATTCCTCCGTTTTTTTTTTTTTTTTTTAATTATTATTATGGGGAATTCAGGTATTTACTAAAACATATCACAAGAAGGGTTTTCCAACCATCACCAATTAGATATACCATCAATCTGGTCCAGCCCACCAATGCCTTGGTACAGCCCAGTGCACCCTTGTTCCCCCCCCACCCAAATTTCTAAGATCAGCCCCGTTGTAACCCAGCAGTTAGATTCCCACCGAGCAGACCTCGATGGGGCATCTAATCATTATGCTATCATCGTTACTAATTGGGAAAGTTCCTTTATGGGGTTTTTAACTGATGACCTCTTCTCAGGATAGTTCATCAGTATCTGACCAGTGGGGTCCGTAACCCTGTCTGAGAAGGCACCAACACTCGCAGTAGCGCCACAGCCTCCTCGCAGCTCGCCAAGCGCACCGTTGTACATTGTGTAGCGGCTGTGCTTGGCATCACAGCACATTCCCATTCACTTTAATGGAGCTGAGCCTCATCTAGGCCTTGTGACTGATGAACATGACGTCACATAATTTAGGGAAAGCTTTAAGTAGGCCACGGCGCCACTACGAGCGCTGATGCCTTCTGAAGGAGCTGATCGGCGGGGGTCCCAGAAAACCCCTTTAATTCAGAACAGGAGACTTGCGTTAATGGGATGGAGACTGATAAAACATGTCAGCCCTAACCGGTTGGGACATGCAGGGAGTTGTAGTACCAGGAACACTGTAGAATGACGGGTCCTCTTGGAAGTTCCTGCCGTACTTTGACGTCCCTAGTATCGTGCCTGAAATAAACCTGCATTTTGTTTGTAGCCACGACTCTTGTTGACTTGCCTGGGCTTTGTGGATTAATTACAGATCGGCTGCTACGCCACAATGAAGAAGAAAATCTATGCCATGGGAGGAGGGTCGTACGGGAAACTGTTTGAGTCTGTTGAGTGTTACGACCCCAAAACTCAGCAGTGGACGGCCATCTGCCCCTTGAAAGAGAGAAGGTGAGCTCGGCCTCAAAAGGCTCTTGTCTAGGACCTCAGGTCTATGCTGAAGGTGTTGTAGCTCACGTTAGTCTCTCTGCAGGTTTGGCGCCGTTGCGTGTGGGGTTGGCATGGAGCTTTACGTCTTTGGCGGAGTTAGAAGTCGTGAAAATGAACAGAACAGTGAGATGGTGGCCTGCAAATCTGAGTTCTACCATGATGACTTTAAACGGTATGATCATGTGACTGTTCCAAGATTGTATAGTATTATTACAGATTAATGGGGTTCTCTGGGCTTTTCTGAACATCCCACTGCTCTCGGATTGGCTGTGGGCTCTTATACGCAGGTCCTGACGCCATGTGTTCCCAAGTCTTCCTTCCTGTTAATCTGAATTTACATTACGCAGCTGGAAGACTCGGGAACACATCCGGTCAGAATCCAAGCGGATGAGCCCACGGCTTCTTCAGGCAACTGATTAGTGCAGGGGCCAGCAGTCGGACCGCCGCCGATCTGATGTTGATGACCTCAATACGTAATCAATATCCTGACTCTGCGCAACCGCTTTAAGGCTATGTTCACATTATGCTGATGTATACTGGGCAGACAGGGACTGAGAGGACACTCATTTGTCCTCTGTCAGGCTAAGGCTACTTTCACACTTGCGTTGTTCCGGTATTGAGATCCGGCAGAGGATCTCAATACTGGAAAAAAAAACGTTTCCATTTAGTCCTCATGCATCCTGAATGGAAAGAGACCCATTCAGGATGCATTCTCGCAGCATTCCGTTTTGTGATGGGTCATAAAACGGATTTATTAGGATTTATTTAGTAGGGATTGACCGATATTGATTTTTTTTTTTAGAGCCGATACCAATAATTTGTGAACTTTCAGGCCAATAGCCCATAATTTATACCGATTTTTTTTTTTTTTGTTTTTTTAATATTTTATAATATATATTATATTAGTTGGTAGTCGCTGAGGTGGGAGAGGGGGAATTTGCATTTGGCACTAGAATATAACAAATGTAAATTATAAATTAATAAAACCCCTAGTTGGTAGTCAATTTATAATTTACATTTATAATAGTGCCAAATGCCAATTTCCCTACCATCCCCCCTCCTCACTGACTTTATTAACCCCTATCAGATCTCAGATCAGACCTTTATTGACCTCAGATCAGACCTTTATTAACCCCGATCAGACCTCAGACCAGACCTTTATTGACCTCAGATCAGACCTTTATTAACCCTGATCAGACCTCGGATCAGACCTTTATTGACCTCTATCAGACCTTATATCAGACCTTTATTAACCCCTATCAGACCTCAGATGAATAAAATAAAAAACTCCTCACATCTTCTGCGCCGCGGCTTCTCTTCATCATTGGGTCCGGCGTCTCATTTCTTTGTGTTCTGTGTGCACTGTCTCCTAACAGCGTGCAGCGTCGGGTCATAGTGCGCGCACTACGTCCTGACGATGTACGGGGTCAGGACAGTGCAGCGCCCGCCCCATCAAAGAAGACCAGGGAGGGTGAGTATAGGAAGCGCTTGCTGCGCTTTTCCCCCCTCCCGGCACCCGATGCATACTAGTACGCGCTTTCATAATGGAAGCACACACTAGTATTCGCATTATCAGCAAGGTTAGATACCGATACCTTACAAAATCCTGAATATCGGCTGATAATATCGGTACTTACGATACTCGGTCGATCCCTAGTATTTTTAGTCCCAGATATGCTTTTTTGTGTATCTGATTTCACACAACTGTATCCTAACCGATCGGATGCATCCTAAAGCGCAAAATCAAAACTGATCAGTTTAATCCTGGTTTTGAGATCCTATGCCGGATCTCAATACAGGAATTAACAAGGCAAGTGTGAAAGTAGCCTAATGTGTACCCTTTATGGACTTGTTTAGTGTGGACGTCGGGAGCGTTCCCACACGCTGAGCGTACAGATGTCATGAGTTCTGTGGGCGACAGATGTATTTGTCACTTGTAATGGTATTAGATCGCCATCTAGTGTTCATGACGGTTACTGGTACAACACCTCGGGTTCACAGACTATTATTGGTGTGTCATGCTTTACCGCAGCCACACCAAATGATTTCACGCTTGCCAAATGCAAACAAGTGTTAACATACAGATTTCAAGTTATTGCTTGTACTGAATTGAAGTGTTTCTTCCAAGCTGCTGTGCCTATTTAAACAGGGAAGAGAAAGCAGCATTTGTAGTGGGTGCTGCAGTGCAGACCCTTCATTGTGCTGATCTGTGGGGGTCCTGAGTGTTGAAACCCCATTAATCAAACATTGATGAGCAATCATGAGGATGCAGCATCAATGTTATAGCCCCGGAGAACTTTTCTCAATTAAGCTACAGTGCAGGGCTTAAAGGGGTATTTCCATCTCAGACAATGGGGGCATATCGCTAGGATATGCCCCAATGTCTGATAGGTGCCGGTCCCACTGCTGGGACGCGCAACTATATCGAGAACGGAGCAGGGAGAGCTGTGGCTGGAGGACCCCAGATTTCCCGGGGTCCGTCCACCACCAAGCTCTGCTCCCATTCATTTCTATGGGGTCGACGGAAATAGCCGAGCCAGCGCTCGGCTATATTCGCCTGCCCTATAGAAAATAAATAGAGGGCGGCTGCGCATGCGCAGTCCCCCCTCCTTCACTTTCGGGGCTCCGTTCTTGATATAGGTGCGAGTCCCATTGATATAGGTGCGGGTGATATGCCCCCATTGTCTGAGATGGGACAACCCCTTTAAGAGTTTTGAGGAACTAACTTATCAGGTTAGGCCATCAAAATTTATCAGTATCAGATGGGTAGGGGTCTTACTCTCGGCACCCCTACTGATTAGTTGTTTTTAGGGGCTGCGCTTGCATGAGCGCTGCATCCTCTTCATGATTTCCCTGCACATAGTCTCCCTTGTAGCAGCGGTGCGGTTACATTTGTTTATCCTATTCAGAAACACTGCAGCCCCTTCAAACAGCGGATCGCCAGGGATGCCAGGTGTCAGACCCCTACTGATATATCGGTGACCTATCCTAAGGATAAGTCATCATTATCTGTAGCCCGGACAACCCCTTTAAGGAGTCTTCCCCCAACATTGTTGCTGCTCCCTTTCATATGGCTCCTGAATAATCTCACAGCTCCACATCCTCTACCCATGTGAAAAAGATGTAATGTCTGCCTTGTAATCGACCCACATAGTGAGTAAGAGGTGATGTTAAGACACTTCTCCTCTGTTGTGGCCCCATCCGGGACCCTACCTTCATTCACTGGTGATGGAAGTCTAGCACTGTATCTGTACAGACAGAGCATCCAACTTTTATGGCTCCCTTGAAGAAAGCGCTGGTCTCATCCTCTTGCCTATTAGGTTGGGAGGATCTGAGCAGGGTTTCCCCTCCCCTGAGGATCCGCATCGTTATCACACAAGCAAAAAAAGGCACCAGGAAAGCTGGGGGACTAAAGCCATGTTCACATCTGCACTATGCAAAATAAATGTGGAGCCCCAGTTATGGGTCTACAACACAATGAAAGCCAGATATCCCTCAAAGGAAGGAAAACCGAGCAAAGGGCTGTCTCCATTACAGAGATCACCAAATCCACCATATTAAAGCGAACCTGTCAGCAAAAAATAGCATCTAAATGTGTTAACAGTACCTCCTAGTGCCCGCAAAGTGTCTCCACATGGACCTTTTCTTCCTCTTTTCACTGTTGGTTTCACTGAGAAAATGCACTTTTATTCTGCCGCTGCCCCGTGCTTCAAGTCAGGCTTGAAGTCATGGGGGCAGCGGCCTCGGCGTCTTCCACGGTCCTCTCCCCGCCCCTTGCCTCCTTGACTGACAGCCGAGATGCATTGCCGGGACCGCGCTACCGCGCGTACTACGCGCCGTCTTTCTTTTTCGCCGCACAGCGCATGCGCCCGTCAGCCTGTAGTAAGCGCGCCCGGCATCTGTGCGCGTTTACTACAGGCTGTCGGGCGCATGTGCTGTGCGGCGAAGAAAGACGGCGCGTAGTACGCGCGGCAGCCGGGCCTTAGAGCGCGGTCCCGGCAATGCATCTAGGCTGTCAGTCAAGGAGGCAGGGGCGGGAGAGGACCGTGAAGACGCTGAGGCCGCTGCCCCCATGACTTCAAGCCTGACTTGAAGCACGGGGCAGCGGCAGAATAAAAGTGCATTTTCTCAGTGAAACCAACAGTGAAAAGAGGAAGAAAAGGTCCATGTGGAGACACTTTGCGGGCACTAGGAGGTACTGTTAACACATTTAGATGCTATTTTTTGCTGACAGGTTCCCTTTAAGTGGCCCCTATGTCAAGAATCCTACTCCGCACTGATGAGGGGCAACACCCCGAAACAGTTGTCTGTGGATGGATAACTGGCTTAGGTTTTCCCCGTCACATCCTTAAATTGTAAAAAAGCGGGATCTTGACATAGGGGCCACTTAATATGGTGGATTTGGTGATCTCTGTGATGGAGACACCCCTTTGCTCGGTTTTCCTTCCTTTGAGACATATCTGGCTTTCATTGTGCTGTAGACCCATAACTGGGGCTCCACATTTATTTTGCACACATCTGCACTAGTCATTTCTGCTGTTCTGCTCCGTTAGAGGAGCAGAACAGTGAAAATAATGGATGTTGACACGGAACTGAAATGAACAGACCTCCTTTTTTGTTTTCTGTTCGGATGTTCGCTTAAATTTTTTTTTTTTTGCTGCAAAATATGTGCCCCACACAGGACTTCATTGTCCGCTCTTTTTTGGCAGAATCTGCCATGTTGGTCCCAAATAGAGCCTCCAACACAGATCTGAAGAGGCCCTCACCCTGCTGTGATGACTGCCATGGTGGGCGTCACACAGCAATACTTTATTACTATAATATCGTGTGATAACGCGCCTATGTCTGGTTTCTTTTTAGGCTGTGTATATTCTGTGTTCACTTTCCTAAGACTCGTGTATATTTCTTGCCTTGCAGGTGGATCTACCTAAATGATCAGAACTTGTGCATCCCCACCAGCTCCTCTTTTGTATACGGGGCTGTGCCCATTGGTGCGAGCATCTATGTCATTGGTGATCTTGATACAGGTAACACAATGTTAAAATACGGTTGCTTTTTTTGTAGTTTTTTTATTCTAAAGTATAAAGTTTTCATTCACTTACGGAAGTTTTTTCTTTTTTTGTTTTGTTTTTAGAAAGTCCCCTCTCTTTTCACTTATAGGAGATGGCCGCTCTCTAAACTGCTATGTGTTCTTTGATCGAATACTTTAAACCCCCTTTTTGCTTATCCCTACTGGTTACGTCAAGGCTGCCGGTGACTAGGGTGTGTAAATAATGGACAGGGGTGGCCCATAGCAGTCACGATGGCCACTTTACTGGCTGTGTCCACTTCTGCACATGCGCAGATGCAGGTAGTAAAATCTCTTGCCCCTGTGTATGCAGTGACGTAGACAGGGAAGCAGTCACATGGGTAAAAATGTGGACGCAGCGTTCGACTTGGCCAAGGTTTACTCACCCTATCTATGGACAGGAGGGGGCTTTGAAATGAGGAGCAGGGGTATGTATCGAAAGGATTTAGATCCTACTGTAAAGAAACACAACCGTTCTTGACATTTTACAGGAATGTTTTTTTTCCTCATCTCCTACTTGCCCTTTAACGCCTTAACGATCACCCACGGTCTTTTGACGGCGGGCGGTGCAGGTCCTCAGTCTGCATACAAGCTTTTTGGCATTGATGCCGTTGTGAGCCCTGCCTCCGCTCAGTCCACAGTCTAGTGTGAGCCCTGCCTCTGCTCAGTCCACAGTCTAGTGTGAGCCCTGCCTCCGCTCAGTCCACAGTCTAGTGTGAGCCCTGCCTCCGCTCAGTCCACAGTCTAGTGTAAGCCCTGCCTCAGCTCAGTCCACAGTCTAGTGTAAGTCCTGCTTCAGCTCAGTCCACAGTCTAGTGTAAGCCCTGCCTCCACTCAGTTCACAGTCTAGTATGAGCCCTGCCTCCACTCAGTCCACAGTCTAGTGTAAGCCGTGCCTCCGCTCAGTCCACAGTCTAGTGTGAGCCCTGCCTCTGCTCAGTCCACAGTCTAGTGTAAGCCCTGCCTCCGCTCAGTCCACAGTCTAGTGTAAGCCCTGCCTCCACTCAGTTCACAGTCTAGTGTGAGCCCTGCCTCCACTCAGTCCACAGTCTAGGGTAAGCCGTGCCTCTGCTCAGTCCACAGTCTAGTGTGAGCCCTGCCTCCGCTCAGTCCACAGTCTAGTGTGAGCCCTGCCTCCACTCAGTCCACAGTCTAGTGTAAGCCCTGCCTCCGCTCAGTCCACAGTCTAGTGTAAGCCCTGCCTCCGCTCAGTCCACAGTCTAGTGTGAGCCCTGCCTCTGCTCAGTCCACAGTCTAGTGTGAGCCCTGCCTCCGCTCAGTCCACAGTCTAGTGTAAGCCCTGCCTCCGCTCAGTCCACAGTCTAGTGTAAGCCCTGCCTCCGCTCAGTCCACAGTCTAGTGTAAGCCCTGCCTCTGCTCAGTCCACAGTCTAGTGTGAGCCCTGCCTCCGCTCAGGCCACAGTCTAGTGTAAGTCCTGCCTCCGCTCAGTCCACAGTCTAGTGTAAGTCCTGCCTCCGCTCAGTCCACAGTCTAGTGTAAGTCCTGCCTCCGCTCAGTCCACAGTCTAGTGTAAGTCCTGCCTCCGCTCAGTCCACAGTCTAGTGTAAGTCCTGCCTCCGCTCAGTCCACAGTCTAGTGTAAGTCCTGCCTCCGCTCAGTCCACAGTCTAGTGTAAGTCCTGCCTCCGCTCAGTCCACAGTCTAGTGTGAGCCCTGCCTCCGCTCAGTCCACAGTCTAGTGTGAGCCCTGCCTCCGCTCAGTCCACAGTCTAGTGTGAGCCCTGCCTCCGCTCAGTCCACAGTCTAGTGTGAGCCCTGCCTCCGCTCAGGCCACAGTCTAGTGTGAGCCCTGCCTCCGCTCAGTCCACAGTCTAGTGTGAGCCCTGCCTCCGCTCAGTCCACAGTCTAGTGTAAGCCCTGCCTCCACTCAGTTCACAGTCTAGTGTGAGCCCTGCCTCAGCTCAGTCCACAGTCTAGTGTAAGTCCTGCCTCCGCTCTGTCCACAGTCTAGTGTTAGCCCTGCCTCCGCTCAGTCCACAGTCTAGTGTGAGCCCTGCCTCCACTCAGTCCACAGTCTAGTGTAAATGTTTACATACAGTTGCAAGAAAAAGTATGTGAACCCTTTGGAATGATATGGATTTCTGCACAAATTGGTCATAAAATGTGATTTGATCTTCATCTGTCACAACAATAGACAAACATTCACATAAAAAGTATGTGAACCCTTGGATTTAATAACTGGTTGAACCTCCTTTGGCAGCAATAACTTCGACCAAACGTTTCCTGTAGTTGCAGATCAGACGTGCACAACGGTCAGGAGAAATTCTTGACCATTCCTCCTTACAGAACTGTTTCAGTTCAGCAATATTCTTGGGATGTCTGGTGTGAATCGTTTTCTTGAGGTCATGCCACAGCATCTCAATCGGGTTGAGGTCAGGACTCTGACTGGGCCACTCCAGAAGGCGTATTTTCTTCTGTTTAAGCCATTCTGTTGTTGATTTACTTCTATGCTTTGGGTCGTTGTCCTGTTGCAACACCCATCTTCTGTTGAGCTTCAGCTGGTGGACGATGGCCTTAAGTTCTCCTGCAAAATGTCTTGATAAACTTGGGAATTCATTTTTCCTTTCGATGATAGCAATCCATCCAGGCCCTGACGCAGCAAAGCAGCCCCAAACCATGATACCCCTACCACCATACTTCACAGTTGAGATGAGGTTTTGATGTTGGTGTGCTGTGCCCCTTTTTCTCCGCACATAGTGTTGTGTGTTTTTTCCAAACAACTCAACTTTGGTTTCATCTGTCCACAGAATATTTTGCTTTTTTGTTTTTTTTTGGGACAGCAGTGGCTTCCTCTGTGGTATCCTCCCATGAAATCCATTCTTGTTGAGTGTTTTACGTATCGTAGATTCACTAACAGGGATGTTAGCATATGCCAGAGACTTTTGTAAGTCTTTAGCTGACACTCTAGGTTTCTTCTTCACCTCATTGAGCAGTCTGCGCTGTGCTCTTGCAGTAATCTTTACAGGATGGCCACTCCTAGGGAGAGCAGCTGCAGTGCTGATCTTTCTCCATTTATAGACCATTTGTCTTACTGTGGACTGATGAACAGCTTTTGGAGATACTTTTATAACTCTTTCCAGCTTTATGCAAGTCAACAATTCTTAATCGTAGGTCTTCTGAGAGCTCTTTTGTGCGAGGCATCATTCACATCAGGCAATGCTTCTTGGGAAAAGCAAACCCAGAACTGGTGTGTGTTTTTTTTTATAGGGCAGGGCAGTGTAAACCAACTACTCCAATCTCATCTCATAGATTGGACTCCAGTTGGCTGACACCTCACTCCAATTAGCTCTTGGAGATGTCCTTAGTCTATGGGTTCACATACTTTTTTCACCTGTACTGTGAATGTTTACATGGTGTGTTTAATAAAAACATGGTAACATTTAATTCTTTGTGTGTCATTAGTTTAAGCAGACTGTGATTGTCTATTGTTGTGAATTAGATGAAGATCAGATCACATTTTATGACCAAATTGTGCAGAAATCTATATAATTCCAAAGGGTTCACATACTTTTTCTTGCAACTGTATGTTGATTTTTAATTTGCTGACCAAAAATATAATCTGGCACCCAACTGATTCAATACCCTATTGAAGGAGATATCTCTCTTGGAACATATCGGTAACACTGGTTTCTGGTGTTGTCCATTTATTGGCACATCATCTTATACTTATTACATGCAGAGAAAATTTGTGATCACCCTTAGGCCTCTTGCACACGACTGTGGTTTAGTTCCGCATCCAAGACGCGTTTTTTGCGGTCTGGGTGCGGACCCATTCACTTCAATGGGGCCGCAAAAGATGGTGACAGCACCCCGTGTGCTGTCCGCATCCGTTGCTCCGTTCCGTAGCCCCACAAAAATCATAGATCATGTCCTATTCTTGTCCGTTTTGCAGACAAGAATAGGCATTTCTAAAATGGGCCGTCTGTTCTGTTCCGCAAATTGCTGAAGGCATCCGTGGTTCGCGGACCGCAAAACACGGCACGTTCGTGTGCAAGAGGCCTTATAAGAAGGGTTTATCTAAGTCCCTATACGCCAGGACACTGTTAAAGGCCATAGCGGTGGGACCTTATATTGCAGGAGTAAATGGTGAAAGTTACCAAAAAAATGTATATATATATTTTCCATTACAGCACAAATCTATCTCTTCCCAGTTTTGTACAGGCTTTTGCTCTCCTCCATTCCCCCAGCATTGTACTTGAGTTTCTTCTTCATAGATCTTTATAGCATTTTATGCCCTTTAATATTCACAAACCAGACTGAAACATTACTGTTTAAAAAGCCGCTCAGTCTCCTTAGTATCCAGATCGTAAAACTGTAACTGAGCGAGCAACATGTTCTGCTCTATTAGTCTCCCCTGAAGACGGCTTTCCAAACATTATGACTGACTGGTAGGTCTTATGCTAAAATGGAAAAGTGCGGCAAACATCCCATTAAATCACATATGCCTACCTGGAAGTGCACGGCGGGGGACACTTACAGAAACGCCTGCATCTCGGTTTCCCCAAGACGCCATTGTTTTTCTTCCAGCCTATGCATATGATGCACAGCAATTGCATCAAACTACATATGGCTCCACTGGATATAGGTTTAACTGCTACCACCAGGGGAACATATATCATTAAGATATGGTCATTGCAAAAATCAAACAAACCTGATTTATTAGTGATTTTTGGATTGTCGGATGAATGTTCGTTACGTAATAGTACATTTCCAGCCCTTCAAGCTAAGCCAATTGAAAGCCACCTACACCTGGTTGAATGGTAATGCTATAGGCAAGATCACTATTAACTCCTGCCTGACAGTACTCCATTTTTTTTTTTTAAAGCCAGCTTTAATCTGTAGCTCCTGCATGGGTGTCTCATGCCGGTCTGGAGCAGATTCTCTGCTGTCCATTGTCCGGGATCAGAGGAACCTCCAATCCCAGCTGTTTAGCAGAAAAGGGAAATTCCTTTTCATGCCTACTGCCACGTCAGTCAAAAAAGTATAAATAAAAAAAATTATAGCTGCTGAAATCCAGGATGGGGAAAAAAAATGACATTTTGCTGATCTTTAAGGCAGAAACGGGATTTTTTATTTTTGTTTTGCAAAGGACTAGGAATGGGTTAAAAAACTAAAAGAATTAATACCTCATCGATCCCTCTACTGCTTCCATTCTGATGTCTAAAAGGTGACCATTTCCACTGCACACAGGCAATGCATGCTCAGCCAATCACTGGTCAGATTGGTGACCCGCCTCAGCCAGTGATTGGCTGAGCAGGCACTTCCTGTGTGTCGACATGGGACCAGGAAGTAGAGGTAATCAGGGATCTGGTAAGGATTGGAATCGGACTGGCAGAGGAGCATTATCATTTTTTTTTTTTTTTTAACTTTTTAACTGTTTTCTCTGATGGACAACCCCCTTCATGGGGCTAATCATAGAGGTCTGTTTGGACGGAGAAGTGCCACCTCCACTTCCAGGTGTACCTAAAGTCAGTGGCGCATGCGCAGTCAGTATCTGCGCTGCTCAGGTAGCTGCACCAGATCCTCTGCACTTGCGCCCATCTTCGGAGCGATGGCGCAGGTGCGAGATTGACAGGGACAGGTGAGATGTCCGGCCCTGTCGTTCAAGGGGGGAGTCTCCTGAGAAGTGGGGCCAGGACCTCGGTGCTCCGGGAGGCTGATATTGAATTAATTTGATTTTCCATAATAGATTTGCTCATCTCTTGACCCTTAAATGTTCATTTTATTGATAATATTTTGGCCTTTAGAAATGCAGTCCACCCCCGTGTCCACCGGCTAACCACTATTTGTGTTTTCAGGTACAAGTTACGACTATGTAAGAGAGTTTAAGAGGAGCACCGGCAACTGGCATCACACCAAGCCTTTATTCCCATCCGATCTCCGACGCACAGGATGCGCAGCGCTGCGCATTGCAAACTGCCGACTTTTCCGACTCCAGCTGCAGCAAGGACTCTTTCGCATCAGAGTCACAACTTCATGATCCACTGCTAAGGACTGCACGACAACGGCCCAGTTGCTTCACTATGTGGGTAAAATGGCAAACGATAGTCGGTGCAAACTAAAAAAAAAAAGGCACCTGCCTACCGTGACGCAGCCTTCACATACAGCTGGTATGTAGACCTGGAGTAAGAGCGATACTCCGTGCAGAACGTATAAAGGCTGGGGTGTTGGGATCCTTATGCATCATGTCTATATTAATACCTATGTATCACATTGCTTTATGCTTTCCGGGGTTTGGTGATTAGTTTCCAAGCATGAGGCAATGTACTAAACTAACAAGCTTTAATATGCAAAATACCGGGAAGGAAAGATATCGACACTAAGAGAAGAGACAATCTCATGTGCTTTGGCAGTGGTACCTTGCTTGCCTTAAAGGAGAGCGTCATATTTTGTCTTAAACCTATGCTTAAAGGAGAACTCTAAACAGTATGACTCGACCCTCAGGTCTTTTCTTTCATTTTCTTACATGCTCTAGATGCGTTAGCGTCCCTGTGATAACACTGAGCTGATGGGCAGGAAGTGTTGTCATGGGGGCACGATATCTTCCTGCCATTTCAGCTTGACACAGAAACAGTATTCTAAAGTGGCTTTTCTTGGAGTTCTCCTTGAACATGGGGAAGGGGTGGTAACGGTTTAGAATTTATTAATTTTAATGTTTTTTTAATGGGATTTTACCTCATTTATTTTATGATTGTTTTGTCAAACTTTGACTTATTCTTTGCAATGGTTTTTGTTTTATTTTACTGATAAATCACAAAGCTTAAGGCATCTTGTATTCCAGCGAGCAGAACGATACTTTTCGGGATGGCTGCAGCGAAGCAAATGGTTATTAAAGGGGTTATCCCGCGAAAAGTATTACTATGCAATGTATAGGGCATTTAAAAAAAAAAAAAGTATTATTGCAATGTATAAGCAATAAAATAATGGTTTTTTTAATGTATTTTATATTTTCCTTTCTGGTTGTGCCCCCTGCTGTTTGTCCTATGGCAGAAATTCTGGTGCACCTTCTCTTGTACACAGTGGTGGATGACATGCTCGTTAGTTTCCCTGCGTCTCCTCCTCCTGGCAGTGCCAGCAGGGTGATCTCATAGCGAAGCAGCACAGGCACCGTTCCATCAGTCGTTCCTGTTTCTAAATTCATAGAAGGGTATAGCTATAGGTCTCTAGACAATGGAGGGCAGAGGTCTATAGCTATAGGTCTCTAGACAATGGAGGGCAGAGGTCTATAGCTATAGGTCTCTAGACAATGGAGGGCATAGGTCTATAGCTATAGGTCTCTAGACAATGGAGGGCAGAGGTCTATAGCTATAGGTCTCTAGACAATGGAGGGCAGAGGTCTATAGCTATAGGTCTCTAGACAATGGAGGGCATAGGTCTATAGCTATAGGTCTCTAGACAATGGAGGGCATAGGTCTATAGCTATAGGTCTCTAGACAATGGAGGGCAGAGGTCTATAGCTATAGGTCTCTAGACAATGAAGGGCATAGGTCTATAGCTATAGGTCTCTAGACAATGGAGGGCATAGGTCTATAGCTATAGGTCTCTAGACAATGGAGGGCAGAGGTCTATAGCTATAGGTCTCTAGACAATGGAGGGCAGAGGTCTATAGCTATAGGTCTCTAGACAATGGAGGGCAGAGGTCTATAACTGTAGGTCTCTATACAACGGAGGGCAAAGGTCTATAACTGTAGGTCTCTAGGCAACGGAGGACATAGGTCTATAGCTACAATGGTTCCTCAAGATACAATATTAATTGGTTCCAGGACAACCATTGTATGTTGAAACCATTGTAAGTTAAGTGATTGGTTCCAAATCCCCAAAATGTCTTCCAAGATGAGAGAAAATAAAGATTTAAGAAAAGTAAGCAGATAACTAAGACAGATACAGCTAGTCCTTAAATATAACAGTCAGGGATAGCTGCTAACTACCGTAGCAACTTATACAGCTATTTTACCTGAGAAGTGGCCTTGCTTGGTTGGATCTGAGTCTGAAGCATTGTATGTTGAGTCTAGTATCAACTTATGATGGGTCAGAAAAGACCATTGTATGTTGAAAATATTGTATCCTGAGGCCATTGTATCTGGAGGGATCATTGTATAGGTCTCTAGACAACGGAGGGCATAGGTCTATAGACAACGTAGGGCATAGGTCTATAGCAGGGCTGGCCAACCTGCGGCTCTCCAGCTGTTGCAAAACTACAACTCCCAGCATGTCCAGTCTGCCTACAGCTATCAGCCTACAGCAAGGCATGGTGGGAGTTGTAGTTTTACAACAGCTGGAGAGCCGCAGGTTGGCCAGCCCTGGTCTATAGCTATAGGTCTCTAGACAACTGAGGGCATAGGTCTATAGCTGTAGGTCTCTGGACAATGGTGGGAAAAGATCCATAGCTATTGGTCTCTAGACAATAGTGGGCATAGGTCTAAAGCTATAGGACTCTAGACAATGGAGAAGGAAACTGCATTACATGCCGTAGTGCTGTTTATTAATGGATTCACTAGGGATGTGTGCATGAGGGTGACGAGGTGTTTGGAATGCACTCCTGGGAGATGCAGGTCTTTTGATGTTGGGTGAGCTGCTGCCTACCCACAGTAAGGGAAGAGACAAGTTTTACAGATAAGGTCTATGAAGAAGGGAGAAAAAGGTTACAGCAGCGTTTTTTTGTAGTAACATAGTAAAAGAAATGGCGTGTTACACCAGGTCCTTTTTTTTTTTTTTTATTAATTTTTTTTATTTCGTGGGATAACCCCTTTAATTATTAGAAAAATTATGGTTATCTATTGATTGTTTATTTTAATCTGAAAATTCACATTCCGGTCCTTAGCTATGACTTTTCATATTACATTTACTTTGGGAGTATATTGCTATGGCTAAAATACCAGATATGGGATCTAATTTCTTAATTAACTGCTAATTAAAATGCATCCTAATGTGTTAATATTGGGGTGGGGGGAGATGATATTACTCCACTGTGGGTGGCACACACTCTGACACACTATGACAAATTTAAAGGGATTATCACACACCGCACCACCACGCTGCCAGACCTGTGGAGGGAACCTGCTGTGGGGTTACGGTTCCTTTGGCTCTGGTCACTTTCACATCACACAGACTATTGACGTGATATTTGGGAGACATATCACCGCACAGCCGCATACATGACCCATGTCAAACCGAATGTTGACAGACAGGACTAAAGTGCAGCAGAGGGAGACGGAAAGAGCCAGAACCCACCGGCGGGGAGCAGATAAGTATGCTTCCCTCCGCAAGACCACCGACAGATGCGTCGACCAACAAATAATGTTTTATGCATTAAGGGACACTAAGCCGCAAGCTTTTTTTTTTTTTATATACCTTAAAGGGGCTCTTTCATCTGGGAATGTGATGGCATATCCGTAGGATATACCATCAAAGTCAGATAGGTGCTGGTCTCAGAGGTGGGACCCTCACCTATCTCTAAAACAGGCCCCCGAAAGTGAATGAGAGCACACCTCGTATGCTCTCCATTAATTTTGATGGAAATTCCAAAAGTAGCTGAGCAATCGTGCTCGGCTGTTTTTGGCGGTCCCATAGAAATAAATTCATGGTGGCCGCGCATGCAAAGCTGCTCTCCGCTCACTTTGGGGGTCCTATTCTGGAGATAGGTGCAGGTCCCACCTCTGGCACCTATACCTATCTGCTATTGGTGAAATATCGCTAGTAAACAGATGAGGCGACCCTTTTACATGTAGAGTAATATCCACAGCAAAATCTGCTCGTTACATGTAGAATTCACCCCTTGCATTGCTGTTAAATGCTTGTTATTGCGCCCCCTGCTGAGTTCTTTTGATTCCCCCTCTGAACATCTGTCTAATGGGTTCACTGCCTGAATTCACTTGTACGCAAGTGGTGGAACGAGTCCGTTTGTGGGTCTGAGCTACTGGACACCAGGGGGCGCCAAATCCAGTAACGTTATTCCTGCTCTAGCAGGAAAATTAAAAATGTATTATAAAGCCGCTCACTAACGTATCCTCAGAAAATGCCATTTATTTTAGGATTTAATACAGAATTATATATTTTTTTTAATATGCTTATTCTGTAAAATATCCTAAAATATTGTAAGATGGGAACAGCAGTGGCGTTTTAAGGATAAAAAATGAATATACGGTATATCTTTTAAAATAAAAACAAAAGCACGTTATTTTTCCTCTGCATACAACCTGTATCCCCCCATTTCTCCACAACACACAACCGTAGTGGGGAGCAGTTTGAATACAGCCGCGGTCAAGCTTATGCCCCCCGCATTCAGTGACTGTGACTCCCAGGACCCCTGTTCTATTGAACGGTGGGGGTCCCAGTGGTGGCGCCTCTAGCGAGCAGACATTTGTCCACAGGACATTTATAACCCTTTAGTTGACAACTTTAAATTTGAAGGCCATTGTACTCATAATTTTGAATGCTCTTTTCACCACTTTTATCTTAAAGGGGTATTCCCATCACAGACAATGGGGGAATATCGCTACAATGAGAACAGAGCGGGGTAATGAACGGAGGGCACACTGCGCATGCGCAGCCGCCCTCCATTCATTTCTTTGGGGCCGCCGAAAATAGCCAAGCGCTGGCTCGGCTATTTCCGTCTGCCCCATAGGAATGAATGGGAGCAGGGGCCCGCGCATGTGGTGAACAGACCCTGGGAAATCCGGGGTCCTCCAGCCACAGCTCTCCCCACTCTATTCTTGTTGTAGGTGCGGGTCCAAGAGGTGGGACCCACAGCTATCAGACAATGGGGGCATATCCTAGCAATATGCCCTCATTGTCTGTGATGGGAATATCACTTTAAAGTGACTGTCCAGGCATCAGCTGAAAAATGCTATGGAAGTCAGTACTGATAAGGGCTGTTTACCTACTATTCATTTTTCTCAATACTTGCTTCTTTTTAGCTCCACCTCATTAGGACAGATCCGTAATCTGTGAGTGACTCTAGTTTAGCTCCAGTGCCTACAGGGAGTCTGCGGTAGTCTGAGCCACACGTCTTCTCTTATCATTGGTTCACGCAGCTGAACTGCTACTGCTTTACCTCCTCCAATTGGCTGCTGTATATAAGCACAAGTCGCATATACTGAGACACGTAAGCCTTAAGGCCTCGTCCACATTTCCGTGTCAGTGTCACGTCTGTCTATCATCCGTGATGGGTCAGTGTCCGTTTTTTACCTCCATGTGTCATCTGTCATTCACGGACATTGCTCAGCTGAAAATTAATTTATGAGAGCATTTTCTATCTGTCTTCCATGAAAAACTGATGCCATCCATGTTGTGTCCATGATTTTCATGGACCCATAGGCTTCAATGGGCCTGCTTGGTCCGCATCACCGATCAAAGTAGTGCATGTCTGACCCACGGTCGGTAAAAAAAATACTGAAATGTGAACAGACACATCTAAATCAATGGGTACATGTGCTGGCCACGGAGAACGTGGACGAGCCCTTAGTTTGGGAAGGGTCCTACAGTGTCGCATTAATTTTTCTTCTGCTTTACGGGTTTATACGGCGATTTGACTCTTGGGCGGTTATTGGTTCTTTTGTGTGTTTTTTTTTTTTGTTTGTTTTTTTTTTATTCTGTTTCAAAATATTCTTCTAACCGACCTGCAGCATGCAAGCTGGAAGACGGCGGCGAGGTAATATGCCAGGGTTATTGTTACTGTTTGGTTTTCCAAACTAAACATTCATAGGATTACTATGTCAATGATACGCTCGTAATGTTTTGCCAAGCCTCAGAAAATCCCGAACAATAGCCGCTCAGTATGACAGAAAGTTATCAGATGCCTTACCGGGGACAAATCAATAGTACAGGTGAATGTAATAAAACATTTTAAATGCCTCTTTCTCCCTCTAACAGCTCCTTCTTCCTTACCCTATCAATAGACTTCTAGGGGCAGCAATTGTGTCTGTCTTTTTAACCCCTGAACTCAAAATGGCATACATGTACATCATTTGCATTAAAGGGATGTAGTCAGCGGGCTGGTTGAGTTCAGCTAGCGAGGACACACAGTGCAGCCATCTTGGCAAGGTTCGCTTCACTGTGTGGGCTGAGGTAAGCCCTGAAGTGTTGAAGTGTTTTTTAGCATTTTTGTTTTACTATTATACAGCATTTCTGAAATTTGGCCAGAAAGTAGACAACCCCTTTAACTTTTTGGCCACTTCTATTTTTTCAAATTGGCGTCATTTAAGCAGTAGGTCTGTCTGATTTTACTATTATGGTGTACATTGCCTTCCATGGAGTCTATGGGCGAGTTTTAAGATGGATTTCACCTACTTCCAGCTGCACATTTGTTTGACTGTCAAGACAAGTCCCGTCACAGTCCTGATCTCCAGGCACATTCTTCTTCCACTCCCACACCTGATGATATATTTTATCTAAAGCAGCAGGAACAGAACTGGTGGGGTTGCATTCTTGTTTGTGATACGTGTCCTGCTGGTTTCTGAATTTTTTAAGCCTGTGGCTAAATTCAGTTTTGTTAAACATGGAATTAGAGACTTCAGGAAAAGAAATGATCATGAAACCCAAGATAATGGAGTTTACTTGGTCCCCTCTGGCCCACTACGGCATAGCGATAAGATTTGCCATAAACGTCCGATAGGTGCGGGCCCCACTTCTGAATCCTGCTTCACCATAAATGGAGAGTCGTGGAGTCCACTTACAGCTGAGCGAGCGCTTTCGCTTTTTTTGGCAGTAAAAGGAGAGGAGTAAAGGACACCACACATGTGGCTACCCCTCCTGCTATGGCACATGCACAGCTTGCTCGCCATTCACAGCAGGACCCCTTATTTAAGATAGGAGAAGGTCTCAGAGATTGTCTTTAAAGGGGTTGCCCCATCAATATTCGATAGGTGCAGGTCCCACTTTTCGAACCCTCTCCTATCTCATGAATGGAGAGCAAGGCGTGAATGTGCATCTTTCTCTAGTCCCATGACTGGAAGGGTGACTGTGCGTGTGTTGTTTCCCCTCAAGCCTCAATTCATTGCTATGGGACTTCCGTCCGTTTGGCTGTTTTTTCGAAGTCTCAAAGCAGAGAACAGAGAGGGCACATGCTCACCATTCAGGGCAGGACCCATTTTTAAGATCGGTGTGGGTCCCAAATATGCCATGAATGTCCAGATGGGACAACCCTTTAAAATGCAATCTCTTTAAGGCTACTTTCACACTCGCGTTTTGGCTTTCTGTTTGTGAGATCCGTTCAGGGCTCTCAGAAGCGGTCCAAAACGGATCAGTTTTGCCCTAATGCATTCTGAATGGAAAAGGATCCGCTCAGAAGGCATCAGTTTGCCTCCGATCAGTCACCATTCTCTGGAGGCTGCCTGCAGCGTTTTGCTGTCTGCTTGACGAAACTGAGCCAAACAGATCCGTCCTGGCACACAATGTAAGTCAATGGGGACGGATCCGTTTTCTCTGACACAATCGAAAACTGATCTGTCATGGGTATAGAAGACATAATATTATTGTAACGGAAGCGTTTTTGCAGATCCATGATGGATCCACAAAAAACGCTAGTGTGAAAGTAGCCTTACCCCACTTTACTGCTCAGCCGCACATGCGCAGTAGTTAACTTATTTAGGTTATTTTGATGGTCTACTTAGTCAGTCTTTCTTGTAATGGAAGCCGGGTACTGATGATGACCTATCCTGAGGTGGGAGTTGCAAGAACAGCCGGCAAGTGAGCATGTTGGGAGTTGTAGTTTCACAGCAGTTGGAGTGCCAAAAGATGCTGATCCCTGTTCTAATGTGTGTGGTCCCCCGATGGCAGGTGTTGGGCATGCTGAATTTAGCGGCAGGGGAGTCCGTCAGGCTGTCCTGCTGGGTGAATAGCGAGAGGCGCACTACTTTTAGGCGGCTGCCTCCCGCCGTGCGCTGCTGCCGGAACTCCTTCCCGCCCCCATTATAGTCAATGGGGACGGAGCGGCATTCCGGGGGCACACGCAAACTAGCGGCAGAACGGATCCGACAGGCTGTTCACCCGCCGGAACAGCCTGACAGACTCACCTGCCGCTAATGTGAAAGTACCCTTACCTAAGTTGTGTGGACAGCCACTGTAAGCTGCTATTGCTTCAACGGATTGATGTTCAGGTAGCAGATCACCGTCAACACAATTCCCAGTTTAGAGAATATAATTATCTTTACGTTCCGAAGACATCTTTCGGAATATGGATTTATTGTTAGCGGTGAATGGAGGCTGGCCGCGCATGAGCAGCTGCTCTGTTCCCTTTGGTGGTCCCATTCTGTCCTAGGCGTGGGACCCGCACCTGTCTGACATTGACGGGCATATCCTAGCGAGATGGGAATACCCCTTTAACTCTCTGGTGATTGGTTTCAAAGGGGAGGTTAGAGGGGGACATGGATTTCAGTAAAGCCTGAGTGACTGGGTAACAAAATTGTAGACCCATAGTGGCTCAGATGACCACAAGGGGTAGATGAGGTCAAGGGCCTTACTGGCAAACCGGAGGAGAATCCCAGCACATACCACAGTTATGTAATGTGAACGGACTGGTATAAAGCAAGGTCTGGAGGTGTCCCAGTTAGGTTGGCAGTATACAGTGCCTGGTCCTGGGTGTATAGTATACAGTGCCTCCATTCTGTCTTCTGCACATAGGCTCGTTGCTGTTTGTACTTTTCTATTCTCTCGGTGCTGGTAATGTTGCTTTCCTTGTCTCCCTGCCAGATTGTACAACAAACATGATTCTGTAGGATTACAAAAGGTTGGAAACAGACGGGAGACAGCGTAGCATAGCTCCATCCTCCCAAAGGCCTATTCATTGTTGCTGGGAAGGGCTACAAGGCAACAAATATTTCTCTAACCCGAGCACGAAACAATGCGCCCATTGATGAGGCACGAGGCTGAAGGGCGTGTTTTTTTTTTTTTTTTGTTTTTTTTAGGTAGGCCACAGATGCATCGCTGTCACCTCACTCTGTGACATACGCTTTATTAATAATTTTATGTGTTAGAAAATTCCACCTTCCCCCAACCGTACACCTCCTTGGCGTGTTAGCTTATTCAGTCATAATTTTTGTTGAAACTAGAAAAATGATACATCATTTTAGGTTTTTTTACAGGCTAGGTGTTTTTGAATTGCTCTTGTCCATAGATTGTCTGATGTTCCTCCTCGGCCACAGTCACTTGGATAAGGTCTAACTGTGATACCAGTCACGGTCCATGGACAAGTGTGTTACCGTTTCTGCGGGAAAAGGAGTCTGTCAGCAGTTCTCAACACCTCAAAACTTCTGACAGCACTGTGTAGGTGACCATGGGCATCAGCATATCTGGGGTGATAGCCATGCACGTTGCAGCTTTGAATTCCCTTGAATTGTGATCACAGGTGCAGTGGAGGCAGTTCCCTGTGCTCCCTGCACCGAACACTCCCCCAATCCCTGAACAGGAAGGGGCCTCTCCGAGGCACTCATGGTGCCTGGGGGATTAAAAGTACGATTTCTTGGTCAGTCAACCTGCGTGACGATCAACCCCGGGTTATATATTTATAGATGCTGCCCTCGCCCCAGTCATCTATGTAGTGCTGTCAGCAGTTTTTACGGGTCAGAACTGCTGACAGACTTAGAGTGGGTTCACACTAGCGTTATGGAGTCCATTTTGGCTTTCCGCTATAACCATGTAACGGAATCCATAGGGTGGAATGCAAAACGGAAGCCTTTAAAAGGCATTCCGTTTGCTTTCCGTTCGAATAGAAGTCTATGGGAAAGCATAACGGATCCGTCTGGGTCCCGTTATACAAGACGGAAAACAAAGTCCTGTCGACAGGACTTTGTTTTCCATCTTGCAAAACGGGACCCAGACGGATCAGTTTGGATTCCCATAGCCTTCTATTAGGACGGAAATCAAACTGAATGCCTTTTAAAGGCTTCCGTTTTGCATTCCGTCATAATGCAAGTCTATGGACAGCAAGACGGATCCGTCCTTCCGTTTCATGGTTTCCGTTATTTTCCGTTATGGCTTTCCGTGTTATAAAATGGTTATTACGGACTCCATAACGCTAGTGTGAACCCACCCTTACTTTTAATATGATGGTGGAATCAGAGTTTCTCTACATACCAGCAGGAGTAATTCTAAAGTATGTGCCAAAGGGATATGCCACGTGGTTGAGTCAGTGGCCAGTGAGAAGAAGGGGTTGTTCCATTACAACAATATATCCCCTATCCACAGGATAGGGGATGTGTCTGAACGCTGGGGCCCCCTGTTCGAATGAAGCCGTGAACAAGTATGTGCCATTCAACTCTATGGGGCTGTCGAGATGGCCGAGTGTTTGCACTCTATCTCCCATAGTCCCATAAAGCGGAACGGAGGACACTCATGCACGTCTGCTGCTCCGTTCAAATGGTGGGGCACTGCACCTGTTCTGGTGACTAGCGGTGGACCCAGCGGTCAGACCCCTGCCGATCGGATGCTTTTGCCTTATACTGAGGATAGAGAACCCTTTAACCATAACTGTATCACGTGCCTTTAGCTTTTAACGGTAAATAGGGGCCTTACAGATTTTTTTCCTATGAGAGGTAGAAGCCGTGCGCCATTTGTGACAGTCTCAAGAATTTCAATATATTTTTTTTTCCTCAATAGGGAAACTTAGAGGTTGCCGTAATGCCACAGTTTTAGGCCCCTTGCAGACGAGCGTCCATCCCACAGCGAGTCCAGTCCGCATCGCAGCATCCCTGGTCGCATAGCATTATATTGATTTATGATGCTATGTAACCCTTACAGTTCTGAAATGTATTGGATAATGCTGTCATAATGCTGTCAATACATTCCAGAACTGTAAGGGTTACATAGCATCATAAATCAATAGAATGCTATGTGACTCCCGTCAGGCCGGGAGCTGCGCTGTGGGAGGAACGCTCGTCTGCAAGAGGCCTTAGGGCAACCCAATTTCACGGTAAAGTTCAAATTTTTGTAGACCTGTGCTTGATGCATTCTTATTAGGCACACGACCTGCAGATCCGCAAAACACGGATACCGCATTTTTCTCCGACACAGTAGTAGAAATGGCTTTTCTTGTCCAGAAAACAGGCAAGGAATAGGACACGTTCTATAATTTTTAGGACAGACCCACGGATGCAGAGAGCACACGGATGTCTTGGTTCTGCCACCCCGGAGACCTCACATCACGTCTCCCCCTTCTATACCATATGCCTCTTATCGGGATGGGTTAGTCAGCAGAATCTATGATTTTCCATTCGGTCATTCCTTTACTATAGAGATAACTTGGCCAAAAATAGCTCCACATTTTATTCTGAGGCTCCACTTATCTAAAACGTCTCTGACCTGTTTGCTTACGGCTGTATTTTTAGAAGAGTGGCGTCAGAGCTTGTAGTTTTATGGAGACCCCGCTGCTCCGTTGGCATGGCGGAAGAACATGCTTTTTAAACACTGCTCTTCCTGCAAGAGGCTGTAGTCTCCGTGACTTACGAGGGCTTGTCCCACGAAAAATATTCTACATTTTTCAAACCAGCACCTGGATCTGAATACTTTTCTAATTGCCTGTAATTAAAAATTTAGTATAAAAAATCGATCTGTATATCGCCACCTGCTGCTCGCTCTTTTGTCCATGGGCGGAGCAGTGATAGGGGAGTGTCTGTGTAACTAGCTGGGCGTTGTTAGGGGTGGGACTGTAGATGTGACAAGAAGAAGTGCATCATGGGTTTAGTTGGATACAGGAACAGGAAGTGCCACCTACGGGATGAAAACAAATCAGAGCGATTTGGTTTACATGGTGAAAATGGGTCAGGAGAGTCCAAATAAAAAAATAAGAAAAAAGTAATTTGGTAAGCAACTACATGAAAATATCTGCTAAAAAACATAGTTTGCAATGGATCTGTAAAATATGGCTACTTCCTGTGTGCGTTCTATCATTTTTCTAACTCCCATTAATCGAAAGGGCGATTCTAATTCGCAATGCGAACCAGAATATGTCATGTTCTGTCATTTGCAGAATGCCCGCTCGGATCCTCAAATACAGATGTGTGCATGGCCCCATAGAAATGACTGGGTCAGCGTGATATTCACAAAGCCGCACAGATGAAAAGTACGGCCGTGTGCGTGAGACCTAAACCAAACTTTTGCTGTAGAAGGTGAACTGAATGGCTGCCCCCATAATCCTATAAAGAGTATAGAAATAAAAAAAAAATTGCACAAAAATAGAATTAAAAAATGACAGTGAACCTATATTTAGCCTATATTTTTTATTCTAATGTAAAAAATGAAAATCAGAGATAGTATAGTACACTGCAACCAGTCCCGAACCTCATATGGGTCCAGCGTAATATGTCTCCTGATATCCAGCATTGAAAGGGTAGTGCCGTGGTTGGGTCATTTCACAGTGGGTACCTCTGCCAGGATTCTGTCACCTCCTCTGACAGATTGGCGAGTCGTTCCAATTTTTCTTTTCTTAAAAGTCAACATACTACAGCCCAGGGCGCAAACACTCTTAAGCTCTTAGTATTATGCACTTAGTATTAGCGGGAAGAAGCTACCATAGGTGTGCACAGGTATCAAGGTCTGTTGCGCTTGGCGGCTGTCAATGCCGTGGGAGGCTCCCAGTTTCTTCCATTTGTATTGTTGCCCAAGACGCATTTCCCATAAGTTGCGGGTACTCCATTTACTTGTTACAATCCGCAGGTGACCCGCAGCGACATGCTTCTTTGTACAGGGCTCTGTTTGCCTCACATGGAAGAAGCAGTTTGTATTTTGTGTGTTGCCGACGATTAAATTGTTCTTTTTGAGTCTCCATGGAGATGGGGGGTTTCTGACGAGAGATCGAATGGCGCCCTGTACATACAGACCGGGTGAAACGGGAACAAACATGACGCTCCACAGAACAGGAGCTTCTGAGGAACACAAGGAAATCAGTAGTTGATAGACATTAAGCTGGTTTTAACCATTTTTGTGAGGTAAAGTCGTTCGATAGATCTGCTTTAAAACGTAAACTGAACACAAATACAGCACGCAGACGAGCTTAGAACTTGATTTAATTTTTTTTTCTATGTTTAATGGCTGAGATGCGGAGAGCCTCATTCATTACCAGGATAAAGAGAGCTTGTTGCCTATGGCAACCAGTCAGAGACCACGTTTTACCAGTGTGTGAGTGCAGGGTATGAAATGAAAGCTGAATTCTGATTGGTTGCCATGGACAGTAAGGTGTTTTTTTTCAGTTGGTGATACATGAGGCCTTCTGCTGTTTAGGTTTTATTCATGAGGGAGACAATTTGCCGACTAAGCCAATATTTGAGTCTGCTTCTTTTATGGTTCCTTAGAAATAACGAGCGCCATCTGTTTAGTCCGTCATTTTACCTCACACCACCATGGACCACTTTACATAGCTGTCTGAAAAAAAGACATTTCTGGCTTCGACCATTCCTGTATACAAGGCCCTGCCTGTTATATAGTGGTGAACATTGAACGAATTGTACCAAAATGGCACCTGTGGCATGATAAAATAGCTAGCTCTGTTAGACCTTTTTCCTTATGCCAGGCTTTCTTTATTTGGCACATTTTACATCTACATTCCCTGTCTCATAATTGCAAAGGAGTTATAAAACTTGTGTAAAACGCAGAAATTTGGTTGTTCATTTGTGATGTGTTTACTTTTACATTTGTCCTCCGTCGTGCCTTGTTTCTAATGGGTACTTTTGTGTGAATGTTGTGGTTTGAAACCACAAAATGGCTGCCATTCACCTGCCTTTAGGGTTGATGCATACGGCTATTTTATAGCTCCATGACAACCACTTCCATCAGATACTGTATTGCTGAGGTAAAGGGACACCATGTGGCATCACATACAGTTGTACGGAATTGTAGGCACAACGCTCTGCAGGCCTGACTGTCATAGTGACCACTGCAGAGAAATATTTAAAGGCTATGTACATCTTTGGGGGCATTTTTTTATTATTGCATTGCACTAATTGTGAGCTAAAAATCATTTTTTCAATTCGACTATATTAAAAATGATGAGCCATTTTCCCTGCACAGCTTTGAGTTTATCTACTAGGAGGATCTGTATTTTCTCTCTGCTCCGTCAGGCAGCTCAGCTGATGGCTCCTTATCTCTGACCTTATAAAAACTAATCATAGCTCAATTCTTATCTTACTGATAAAAATGTGCCTTAAAGGGGTCCTCCCATGGATAATGGAAAAAATGAAAATCATATAGTACATGACAATATCTTTCTAACAAAGCTAGAACCAGCCCTGTACCTCACATGGATCCAGAGATCTCCCCATTCATTGCTCTGCTAGATTTATATCAAGCTGGCAGCTCAGGGGGAGTGTCTTTTCTGCTGCAGCTCAGGGGGC